>JASAMW010005937.1:0-17702 GCA_030247985.1 Epsilonema sp. ZAB3_2 | reverse complement strand
GATCAGGGTTCGGACAAGAAGGACCAAAAAAATTTAAAGGACCCAAAATAAAAATAAAGGACCAAAATAAGGCATGTCCATACCATATATGAGCAGTTTCTTAGAGGCATTCAGCACGCACCAATCAGGGGGGTAGGTAGCCGCTAAAAACCTGAGGCGCAAAATGCCAAATTCACCTCTTTGCCTGCCACCTCCCGGCACTCTTCATATCTACCATACAGTAATTTTGCGCCTATGGCAGCTGAATTTTGGGGCGCAAATGGAAAACTGAGGCGAAAATGCGCCTCAAGTTACCCACTGACCACCCAGCCAATGGTGCTTATAGTATCACGAAAAAGTGAAACAAGAGATTATGTTTTTTATCTGCGAGCGAAGCGAGCAGAAGTTTTTCGCACATTTCAACCATATTTTAGCCAAAATCATAAATTTTAGTATCACATCATTTTGATTACTGTCATAATGTATCAGTGGGAGAATTGTGGTCTGCGAGCGGAGCGAGCAGAAAATTTTTGCAATTTGAGCTGAAAAATGCCCTAAAACTCAGGGCTGCCTACTACTTACTATTTATTTATACTATTACTACATACTACAATTATTTTGGCGTTTTATACTATACTATACTATACCACAATTAGAAAAAAATATAAATAGTATACTATTACTAGAATTAGCAGATTCTAGTATAAATTACTAAAATTAATTCTAGTATACTGAAATTAAATGTAGTATACTGCCATGAATTTTGAAAAAAAAATTTGTTCAGGCATCATCGAGATATTGATGGGTAAAGGCTGGAAGGTCGCATTTTGCCGTTTTTCAACGTTTTTAGCCATAATTCAGCAACCAGAGTGTGTAGCGGGCTACAATTTGGCATACACATACATCCCATAGGGACCCATGTCTGGACCAAATTTGAGCCCAATCCGCCACTTGTATGGCGAGATATAGCTTCAGAAAGCTCAAATTTACGTTTTTTGGACCTGTTGCAAATTCGGTTATATGAATACCACGGCGCGAATATATGCCCTGCACGGGGTAAAATTTTGACAGGAGATAGAGGAGGCTTAGACCTACAAACTTTAGTACTACAGCAAAAATTCTCTATGTTTACAATTGGGACTACGGAGCCCTTGAAAGTTGAAAAATTCAGCAAAAATGTTCCCGCCTTTTTTATTATCCAAGATGAAAGAGCAATACCACTGAAATTTTTTCCTGGTAAGTAAGGTAAGTAAGTTTTTCCGTGCAGGGCATATATTCGCGCCGTGGTATTCATATAACCGAATTTGCAACAGGTCCAAAAAACGTAAATTTGAGCTTTCTGAAGCTATATCTCGCCATACAAGTGGCGGATTGGGCTCAAATTTGGTCCAGACATGGGTCCCTATGGGATGTATGTGTATGCCAAATTGTAGCCCGCTACACACTCTGGTTGCTGAATTATGGCTAAAAATAAAAACGTTGAAAAACGGCAAAATGCAACCTTCCAGCCTTTACCCATAAATATCTCGATGATGCCTGAACAAATTTTTTTTTCAAAATTCATCCACATATGCAGTTTTTGATGGGGAATCCGATAGGCATATTATCTCGATTTCCAAAAATACCCCCCATCCACGTACTATGCAACCGGTACAGAAAACGTTTCTTAAAGGACATAAAGTACCTAAAGTGAAAAAAAGGACCTCTAAAGGACTTAAAGGATATAAAGGACCTGTCCGAACCCTGGTGACGATGCATGAACAAAGAGGAATCCGTTATTCTTCTTCGTTGATTTTCGCTGGCTATTCTACATGCAGCACAAGCACTTCGACGGTTTCGACTTCGAAGTCTTTCTTCTTCTTTCTCTTTCCGTTCGTTTCGTATTGGGCGTCAGTGTTCGTCGTTCGTTCGCGTTGTGCGTGCAATAGCATTTTTCAAATGAGCGCGCTTTTTAGCTCCGGTCCCACTCCATGGCCGAAACCCAGAGCAGAGCCAAGATAAGGACCAGCTGGTTCCATTCCATCCCAGTTACTCTGCAGTATGGAACAGCACAATATTGTGAATGAATAGCCACCACTTTATTTGCAGCTAAACTCTGATAGAACATTATCAATAAACCCCAAAGCAAGGAAAATTAGGCACGCACAGAAGAGAAAATAATGACTGCCACAGTATACACTAAAAGACAATGGCAAAACGAAATTGCCATCCAAAGAGCAAGGAACCAAGCGCTGGTCAATTTCCATTACGTTTTTACCAACGGTTGAACAGATACAGTACAGTCACGTACGAATGCTGGGCGCATATACATAGCTATACATACAAAGCACGTGAAATGGGCACATTTGTTTATAATAGCATACGTACGTACATATATCGCTTATCGCCAACCTGAACCTGAACAGAACCTACCGCATACAGCACCTCTTACATGCCATATTCGAATAATCTCAATTATCTACAGCAAGCAGTACTGAACACACACGATAAGATACACACACACACTTACACTATCTACATAGAACAAATATTAGTAATTGTATGCAAGTTCAAGAGCCTGGAATTTTTCATATGGTGAGCTCACTCACTACGGTTGGACACATTGGACATATCAAGAAATAGTACACATTCCATTGACTGTACAGACAAAGGCACATCAACCCTCCGGACACATCCGTTCACAAAAATACGCACTAAATAACACTACAACATGAGAGCACATACTTGGAACAGCCTGTCAAACTCTTGCAATTTACGAAGTCCAGCAAAAGACACGAAAATAACACCGGGAAGTGTCGCACGTCTCCACATCCATATCGCTACATCGTTATACCTCCTTCATTGCAGGTGAGCAAAGTACACTTTGTTCTATCATTCAGGCACTTCAAATCAATGCGGGTTCTTCCTTTTCCCTATGGTCTTTTCGGCCGTCCCGGCTGGCCCTTTTTACCGCGAAGCGAAGGAATGCGAGTGTGAGCGCCGCCTGTTGATTCCCGAGATCCGACCGAATTCAGCGAGGCGTCTGAGCCTGTTCTGGAGCGAGGATGAGGTGTCACATCGGCGCCCCTGGAAGACGGACGCGAGCCGCCACCGCCTCTCTTGCTGGCCGCTGTACACAATAATGGACACAATAATCCGTGGCTTACAGTGTACACCATTGTTGGTAAGCACACTCTCGTGAGTTTGTTTGAATACGAAGCTCACGAATGCATACACATGTATACGTACATCCTATACACATGCAGACAAACCTGGCGTCAAGAGATCAGTGCTTGAGCGTCGCGAATTGGAAGCCACACTGGATGCCTCCGAATCGCCGGGACTCAGAGAAGCGCCGGGAGAGCGCCAAGGCGGCCGCTTCCCACCCCCCGACATCGGAAGACTGCGTTCCGTCTTCTCCCGTATCTGCAACACACACACAGTTCTTTCTTTGTGTGCGGATGCCGCGGCTGTACTGTACAGTACGAATGTAGGCCTACTGTAGAAAATATGGTTGATACCTTTGTAATGGGTCCGGTAGCGGAGACTCTTCCTCCTCCAGCTGCGGACGTGGAAGCAGCAGCGTGCGGGCCGCTGTGCATGGGGATGGGACTGCGTCGACTCTTGAACGCCTCCATCGTCTGAGTGACACCGTCCGCCAGAATAAACTTCTCCCGCAGCTCCACGTTCGTCCGTCCCTTGGCTGAAAGCAAAGATATCAAGATCAGTAACCAACAATAATGCCTTTGCACATCTGTGAGCGTTATATTACTTGTCGCGTTATCACACCCCACCTATGCAATATGTAATCTTTGTACCTCGACACGGATCATTCTTCACAAGGAACTCATCCAGCGCCTCCCATCCGCCGCCCACTCGCACCATCACTGTGGAACGAAGAATGCGTACGAGACGCAGCATCTGCTTGTCGCCGAACTGCAAACATGCCGAGTGTCGACAATCATATCATAGTACACATATTCACAATAGTTGCTGGTCAAAGATGTTTTATCGGGTACCACTATCAGTACCAGACTTACCCGATACTTTCCTTCTCCAACTTCGTTCGCTTCATACTTGCGCGAGCACGTGCACTTTTCAACCTGACGCGTCACCTCGTCTTGAATCACCTCTCTATCCGTCTGAGGACCTTTCGACTACAAAGTATTACGCTGTGCAGTGAGTACGTACAAAATGCCTTCTCTCTGAACTCTGATACAGTCCGTACATCATTGCGAACACAGAACAGGCAATGTACGTATCGAACGTCAGTAATTTACCGGTCTGTCAGGTCTGAGGGCCTTTATAAATTCTTGATAGTCGATCATTCCGTCCCCTTTGTCGAAGAGGTCACACACTTTTCCCAGTTCCAGGCGAGTAGTCGGAAATTCTACAGTTACCAAATTAAAAGTAAAGTACAGTACACATAAAGTAACGTGCATACGAGAAAGTAAGCATCAAGGTGACGAATCAAGAAAGCCTTTACTTACTTGAGGCGAGTATGCCATCGATGAGGACGTTGCGATGCACTTTGCCCACTCCGTCCTTGTCCAGACGACGGAAGAAATCGTTGGGTCGACTCTTCTTCTTGTTCATCCAATCGTTGTACTTGCGACGCCAAACGTCAAAGTCGAACTTCTCCAGCTCCTTCAACTCTTTCAAGTAGGCCAGCAGATCCTGCAGTTTGCGCTGACGATCCATCGACTGCAGCCACAGACGGCGCCAGTTATCCGCCAGCTGCTGCGCTTTCGGATGCTTCGTCGGCTGACGTCTGAAAATGATTCGTCCGTCGTACCAAGAACTATTCTTCGTCCTATCGATTTTTTATACAGTATCAAGCTCAGGAAAGTATCAAATTACATTTTTGACACCTAATATAAAAGTCTGTACAAGTCCAACTACATAAAGGACTTTCTTACTTGGCCTGTTTCTTGGTTGTCTTTCCATGCGCTCCTCCGTGCTGAGCTGTAGCAGGCGCAGCTGGATCCGCTTCCGTCTTCTTCCATTTGGTCGCTTCGTCCACGTCCGCCTGTCTACCTCTCAGCTCCGACTCGAATTTGGCGTGCTCTTCCAACAGCCTACAACAAATACAACGTTCACCGTTCTTTTACCACGCTTCTTTCCACGTACCCTAACACGTACAGTATGTACTAACTCTAAACGCACGTACGCGGTAGGCAACATGTTGCTGTCCATCTGCTGAGCTTACTTCTCCACAAGTTGCATATCCTCAGGCAAGGGATGCTCTTCCGCGTCTTGCAATTCCGCTTCCTTTATCGCCACCCACTCCAGCAGTTCGTTCAGCATGTCATCCTGATGCTTCAGTTCCTTCAGTTGCGTCTCCGTTCTCTCGGTTCTCTGCAGACTAAATGCGGATACTTCGTCCCATCTGGCTTCCAGGATCTTCATCCAGTGCTTCATCGGCTGTTCCGCATCTGGGTGACAGTGCGACTGGATATCTCTGCCCAGCGCCAGCGTCGAGTCCAGTTCTGGCCGACGCGATGAGAATTCGGCTTTCAGCGACTGCAAAAATAATAGGTAGCGGTATGTACGTACCGCACCTTCATCTACATAGCTGCACCAGTTTGTACATGAGAGCGAGAATTCTCAAAGCCTATGAGGCTCAGCTGAATAAATAAATTTTCTCTACCATGCATATTTTTCACGCACGTATCTCGACACCAAACGTAGTACTATTAGCAGTACCTCCAACTTCTTGAGCTCCTTCTCCACCTCCTCCTCCACCTCCGTCATGGCGCCCGGGAACTTCAACCTCATCTCCACATCCGACAACCACTCCAGCATCGCATGAGCGCCTTTGTGGAATTGCTCCGCCTACAACACGCCATCAAGCTTCTAGCTTCAGCCTCCACCTTACACACATTCAGTAAAATAAACCACCTACAATATGTACTGTATTTCGCCAACCGCACATTATAGTTCGTTGGCTATAATAAGCTTGTATCCCCTACGTACGTATGACCAAACAACTTCAACGTATACGTCAATATCACAAGGTACCGTGACGTGCCGCGTTCCGTATGGCGATAGCCGGGCCCCGAAAAGGGGGGGGGGGGAGAGAAATAGGCCCGAACGGGAATCGAACTCGCTACCCTTGGACACAGATGTGGACTAGGCACCCCACCAGGGACCGGTCCGGGGACTTTTGGCTAAACTCGCCTTACATGCCTAGAACTATTTTACGTATACTACTGGCCTCAGACTATTGCCATGCTCTTCTCCTTACGTCCTTCATCGCCAGCGCCAACTTCTCATCCTTCTGTTGCGCCAGCCGAGTCACACTGTCCCATTTCTCGTCCAACTGAGCCATTTGTTCCCGGATCTTTCCCGCGCTCTCTTCGTCTCCGCTGGCCGCCGTCAGTTCTCTGGCCGCCTTGCGCACCGTGTCCACGTTCGCCGATCGCCCCTTCAGCTCCGCCGTGAAAGCCTTGTGCTGATCTTGCAGCGCGCTCACAGTGTCCAGATCTCCGTGCAGATGGGCGTCGGGATCCAGACGAGGTCGGACACCGTCCAGCCAGTCCAACAGAGCCGCCACTGCTTCGTTGAACTGGCCACTGAACAGCAGCGCTTCTTCCAGCTTCCGTTGTCTACAAATGGAAAAATAATATTCAGACGCACTTGCGGCGGGGCTAATCGATATTTATCTCCCCTCATGGAGAATCCAGCGAAAATAGTACATATATGGAAACCGCGGCCAAAATAATGACCAAAATGAACGCCTGATTTAGCAATCCATTACTTTTAGCTCGGCTCAATCATAACTGTACCTCCACAGTATATTTTGCCAACCTAACGTACCACAGTGCGTATGCATAAACGCGTATGTCATGTCAGGTGCGGCAATCGGTATAGCGAACCTGTCAACAGCGGCAGTGCATAGCGCCGTCCATTTTCCTCTCAGCTGATCCACCATCTCCTGTATGGGCTGCTGTTCGGCTTTGGGCGCGTGGTCCCGCAGCTGTTTGCCCTGTTTGGTCACTGTGTCGTACACAGGCTGACGAGAACCCAGCTCCCTTTGGAAGTCCTGCAATCACTTGCGACATCAGTATTTACAATAGCATTGTCGTTGTATCACGCGCCTTTCTGTCTACGCACGTAGCAGTACTGTACCTTATGCCTGTCCAGTAGCTCCTTGATCCTTTCTGGATTGGTCGGTTGCTGGCCTTGCTGCTCGTCCAACCAGCCTTGCATCTCGTCCAGCCAATCACAAAGCTGTTTCCAACCGTCCAGAAACTGAAAGCAAAGAACTCTCAAACCAGTCATTCGTGCTCAATGAACATTAGAAAAGAAAGCCTCTCATCTCAGGCGTGTCACCTCTTTGGCCTGATTATAGCCCTGATCCAGGGCTTTCGTCCTATCCGCAGTTCTCGACACAACCTTGTCGAAGCGATGCTTGGCGGAAACCATCAGATTCTTGATGGGTATGGCGTCCTTCTTCTCGCAGTAGTACTGGAGCTTCGTGCCGCGATTATTCATGTCTTGCGCAATCTCCCGTCGACCTTGCACTTCGTCTTGGAAAGCCTAACAAGAATCACCTATTACGTTTACCAATGCGTACGTACGTACGTACGTTACACACATAGAATAGACTTTGGCCGGACGTCTGTTTGTTTACCCGGTGCTCCTCCATTTGCTCTGCAAGAGGCTCCAGAAGACGAGAGACGGGCGAAGCGGCGTTCAGCCTGTGTTCCGCTTTCGCCAGCCATCCGTTGAAATCCGTGATCATCTGATGAAATTCTTCAGCGTGTCTCAACGCTATCTCCAGTTTGTTCTGCAACACATACGAACACTCCTTCCTTGAAATTATGCAAGTATGGTATTATGAAGCAGGCCTACATGATACCGCAGTACTAGTGGTGGACAGCGACTACTTGATTGATACACACCTTCCTGTCCTGCGCCTTTGTGTGTAATGCTCCCCACTTGGCCTCCAATTTCTTGATATCGTGCTCCAGAGCGGTGTTCAGCTTGTCTCCCGATTCGCGCAGATGCTCCTTCCCAGCTGCCAGACACTCTTCCAGCTCCGGTCGTTTGCTCTCAATCTCTTGTTCCACCAGCTGCAACAAAGCACACGCCATAAACCCACCACATTCCAGTGCCAATACGCAACGACGAGTACGTACTCTACATAAACGAATTTACGCGCTCTTGCACATCTCCTTACCCAGAAGTCTTCCAGCTGTTTCTGCGCCGTTTCCGGCAGGCCTCCCGTGGGTTTGGTGGTCGTCAGCTCCTCGTCCACATCCTCCAGCCAGAGCAGCCAACGCTGAATCTGACCACCGAAGCTCTCCGCGTCCGTTTTCGCCGCTTCCAATCGCAGCAATTTCGCCTCCAAATTCCGCAAAAGCTCCGCCCATCGATCGTTGAGCAAGCTCAGCTTCTGCTTCGTGTCTTCCGCCTCCCCGTCGGCTCCCTCCGCCATCAGCTTGCGTCCGGCTTCGTTCAAGGTGTCCACGCTGGCCTGATGCGCCTTGATGTCGTTGGAGAGGACTCGAAGCTTGGCCAGCTCGATCTCTATCTGCTTCTGATCCCCCGGCGCCGGCTGAATGTCGTCCAGCGTCCGCTCAGACTTCTCCAGCCAATCCATCAGCTGCTCGTAGGCCTGCTGGAACTGGCCCATCTCCAGGAGCGCTCGCTCCAGCGCCTGCTGTCTGCCGGCCAAATCCCGACTCAGCTTCTCCCATCTCCGGTTCAGCTCCAGCAGTGGCTTCCGCACCGTCTGCGCCTGCTCCGGCCGCGTGCCCTCCGTGAGTTCGAGTCCCGCCTGGTACAGCTGCTCCTTGGCCACCGCCTTCTCCTCGTGCGCCTCCTTAAACCGCTCCAACTGCGCCAGCTGCTCGCGCACTCCCTCCGGGCTTTTCGCCACCACCGGCGCCATACTGCCCACCGTTCTCTCGGCGCCGTCCATCCAGTCCAGCAGATGACGCAGGGTGTCGTGGAAGTACATGGCCTTCTCCATGGCCTGCAGCAGATTGTCGCAGCGGCGATTGCACAGGCCGGTGACAGTGTCCAGGGCCGAGTCCAGTTCCGCCATCTTCGCCTCCACCTCCGGCTTTTCCGGCTCTCCGACCAGACTGAGCAGACTGGCGCCCGCCTCTCGAACTGCCTCCACTCGAGGGCGCGTTGCTTCCAGCTCATCGTGAAGCTCCTACAAACAATGCATGATATTATTTCCAAGATAATAGAAGAGGTGCAATTTTCAAATGTCTCGATTTCAAAGTTTTCTTTGTCCTCTCTAATTGATGATCAAGCAGTTTCGCTCACTCCTCCTGTATCATTTTCTGATCCTTGCACTAATGCAATGCCTATTCTTCACCAGACAAGATGGAATAGTCTTTAGCGCGGGTGTACTCTATTAAGACATGCAAGCACAAGAGAAGCAGTTTGAAAAATTGGACAGCCAGTGCGTGAGTCGAACACGCAGCGCAGCACGGGATTACGCCCCTCTTAGCGCCTGACCCCATCTGACTGCACAGCTCAATTTCTCAAACTCCCACTCTTGTACTTGGTCATCAGACTTGCACACGCTCTTTTGTTGGCACGCACGGACGTGCGGCACTGTTCTTCACCGTATCGTGCATCTCTTCAAACCTGTATGCCAGGTAGGTACTCCACTCAGTGTGTACATACATTACCTGCAGCTCATGCTGTTGCTCTCCGATGGTTTCGGGGCTGCAGGCGGGCGGGGAAGCGGAGTCTAGACGCTTGCGCAGGTCTTTCAGCGCCTTGACGCAGTCCTGCAGCTCGTCCCAGAAGCGCTCAGCCGCCGTCAGCGTATCCGTCAGCGTCTGTCCGCGCCACTCCGTCCCATCCTGAATCTCCGCCCACAGCGCGTCCAAACTCGCCAGCTTCTCCTCGATCTCTGCAAATAAAACACGTGGAAACACTACACTTGTGTGATGCGCCACGCGCATACAATAAACATGGAACTGGAGCTCAGTATCCTCAAACACAACGAATGTACTGTAGGTACTGTACAGCAATGAGCGTAGGCCCCTTTTAGCGTGCGTACGTCGACTATAATTGTACGTATGTAATATTTCTATCTACACTTCGTACGCACGTACGTACACAGACTAGCACATACCTGCTCATCTCTCTTCCCCTTACGTTCACACTTCGCCACTATAATTATAAACAGTACCTCCCCGCCACTCGCACTAGCCCAATATGTAACTGACACTACTTACCAAATACAGCCGGGTCATTCGGATCCGCCTTGGTGACGATATCTTGGGCGGCGTCCTTGACGGCCTGGTAGGCGGCCGTCTTCTGCTCCAGCTCGTCCATCAGGGCGCAGTTGTCCTGGATCTGGGCGCGGATCTTCTCCGGATGCGCCGCGATGGGCTCCGCGTGCCGCACCAGCTCCGCCGCCGCCGACAGCGACGCCAGCATCCCGTCCAGCTTGTCCGAGAACTGCGCAGACTCCTGCAGGGCCGCGTCCAGCGCCGCCCCGCGCTCCCGCGTCAGCGTACGCAGCGCGTCGTAGCGCTCCGCCACCGCGTCCCGCGCCTCCCGCACGCGCTCCGCGTCCTCCTCGTTGCACAGCGCGGCCAACGCGACGCCCGTACGCTGGAACTTGTCCATCAACGGCTTGTGTCCTTGGATCAGAGAGGTGAGACTCTGAAATGAACGCAGTTAGTTGGCATGCACACCTTTTGCGCATGGCATACTGTATTGTATTACGCACTGCACATACATGTACATACGTACACAGTCGCACGTAACGAGTCAGTCTATATGCCACGTGTACGTTTCTACGTATACAGAAATCGGCCCAAAACGAGCAATATGCACATGTACTGCAAAAGCTACGCAAGCAAGTGAGTATACATACATGTATACATACTTTGTTGTGTTCTTGCTGCTTTCTCAACTGATCCGGATGCAGTCCGGGTATGACGGCGGGCGCGTTTTCTAGCTCCGCCTCCAACGTACTCAGCCAATCGTTGAGCTCGCTCAGCTCCTCGGAGAAATGCTCAGCCAATGGCAGCGCCTGCTCCAGTACGCCGAGTCGATCCGCACTCAACGCTACTACGGCGTCCGATAACTGCTTGAGCATCTGAAACGACCAATTTATTTCTTGTTCTGCGGCTCTGCGTGCTTACAGTTACAGACACAAAACGGGAACAAATACCCATGTACGCACGCATGTATGAATGAAGACGGTAAGTAAGTGTGTCTGTAGATAGTCGAAAACAATATTACTGTACGTACCTCCATCTTATCCTGCAATGCCTGCGCATCCTCTCCTTCCGTGTTGTAATCCCGTTGCAGCTTGTTACCAGCGGCGAACAGATCTCGGAGTCTGCCTTTCTGACTGAGGATGTCGTCGTGCATGAGTTTCTGATCCTTCAGCTGCTGCTTGGCCACCTGCGGGTCGGCCGAGGCGGCGCCGGCTTCCGTCATTCGCTGCTCAGCCTCCTTCAGCCAATCGTGAACGCTGTCCATATCGCCCAGAACCTGTAATCAATTAGTGATGCCAGTTGAGCGTGAACTTTGACACGAAGACAAGTACGTAGGGTAAGATGGGGTAAACCCGGCCATGGGAAAAACCGGCCACCTAAGTTTCAGGTCTGCATAACTCAGCAATCAACGGACCATAAATATTATCGATTCCAAGAACTCTCCTTTCAAATGAGCTACATACGAACGTGGTTCATCATGTGCTATAGCAGCAAGTTCAAAAGAGCGTAGGTGGCCGGGTTTACCCCACAGTACCCTACACCATGTCCTATTTTATGTGCACCTCTGAGGAGCGCGCTCTGGCCATGTCCAGTCGCTCCGCCCTGCGTTGCACTTGTTCACAGACGGCGTCGAATCGGCGAGTGGCGCGCGTTCGCATCTCTTCGATCAGCTTCGCCCCTTCTCCAGGACTCAGCTGCTCCAGTCGGGCGCCAGCCTGCTGCATCTCCTCCAGCGTCGGTCGGAAACGGCTTATGTCCTCTTCCATATTCTAAACACGCCCACACACAATCAACATATCATCCATCATACATCATTTACAAGGTCTATTAGCAGAAAAATGCAGACATGTACCACCCGTTATACCTACGTACTGTGCCGTGCGTATACAACATCACTAGTGCGCCACACACGTGGTGAGTGAGTAAACTCCCGGGGAAATCCCCGTAAGAACGTATGTAATGAGGAATAGGGAGACCGGAGACTTCACCGGGAGTTTGAAACTCACCACGTGTGAACACGGGAAAAAAATTTAGCGCGTGGGAGCAAGTGAGAATGCTCTACACGCAAAACAAAAGTCGATGGTCAAACTCACCGTGAATTCACAGCGAGTTTATTCACCACGTGTGTGGCGCACTTACTGATAGTGGACAAGAGACAACCTGTATGAGTTCTTGCTGATTCTCCAGAGAGGCGTCGTCCAGCCTGGCCAGGTCGCTTTCGATTGCGCCCAGCCATTCTCCCAGCTGGGCGTGCGTCTCGTGGAAGGCGTCCGCCATCGGCATGGCCTCCTGCAGCAGCTCCAGCTTCGCGTCCGCCTTCTTGCTCAGCTCCGTGTAGCGCAGGCGCAGTCCCTCCAGCTGGCCCTGCAGCGTCACCGCCTCGTCGCCTCTCGTGTGCTTGCACAGCTCTCGACCCTCGTCCACGATCCGCACCACTTCCCCCTGCTCCTCCGCTATCTCCTCTGCCAACTTCTGCATAAATCAATACAGCATGCATGTTTTGTACATACAGTACAGTACGTACAGAATGCCAATGCGTTTATGGACATGAAATCTCTTCAGACACGATACAACATCTCCGTCCTTCTTTTTGAACGTAAGCAAGCCTTCGCTACTCATAGAAGGAAGGAACAAGCTTTCGCGTTCATAATTTTCATAGGTACGTAGGCATGATAGCAAGATACACGTCATCATGATGTATGTACAGGGTGTCTCATAATAAACCGTCCACCTTCCAGTGCATGTAACTCTGAAACCACACCTTAAATTTTCATGCGGTTTTTTGTATTTTGTAGCAAAGGCTTCAACTCAGATGTGTACAAAATATGATCTTCATAGGCCAAGTGGAAGCTACTCAAACACGTGAACTGGGTATCTTGGAAGAATAAAACCGAGATTTTTCTCCATACTGAAGAAAAAAGTCGATTTTGAGCTTCGAGATTCAAACCGTCGCAATTTCCGAAGTATGTGGACGAAATAGTTGAAATTTTGTACACACCTGCGGTGAAGCCTTGGCTACAAAATAAAAGAAACCGCATGAAAATCTAAGATGTGGTTCCAGAGTTAAATTCACGGAAAGGTGGACGGTTTATTTTCAGACACTCTGTATGTACCTACGTATGTATACACATTTTTAAACTGATATATACAACTAAATAACCTGATAATAAAACTGAATGCATAATGCTGCTCTCTCTCTCTCTATTCCTCACCATGAGCTCGGCCCCTTGCTCCTGCAACTCTTCGGGGAAGACGGGAAGTGGGTGGAATTTGGCCAGTCGTCCCTCCATCTGATCGATCCAGACGGCCAGGGCGTCGGTGCTGGCGTAGAAGTGTCCCACGCCTTCCGCCATCTCCGCCAGCAGCTTCCCCAGCGCCACGGACGTGGAGCCGAGTCGGTCGTAGCGCGTGGCGACTGCGGACAGCTGCTCCTGCAGCGCCTCGCCGTCCTCCGGGCTCACCAGCGCCACCAGGCGCTCGCCCAGCTCCATCAGCTGGTCCAGATCCTCCCGACGACCTTCGATCTCCGCGTGCGCTTCCTAAAGACACAAACACGCCGTTGATTTTTGCAGATACATAACCAAGGTCAGGGTACTGTGGGGTAAACCCGGACACGGGGGTAAACCCGGACACCTAGTACATCTCAGCAACCGACCGATTGAGACAAGTATTCTACCAATCGATTCCTCGAACTCTCCTCTTTCAAATGAGCTACCATGTTTATCAATTGCTGAAGCGGCAAGTTTAGAAAAGCTTAGGTCCGGGTTTACCCCGTGTCCGGGTTTACCCCAATAGTACCCTACAGGTTTTTTTTGTGGTTTTTGGTGGGTTGTGGGGTGGGGGTGTGGGGGGGGGGGGGGGGTCTGGTTCGGGAGTGGGTTGGGAGAGTTGGAGGGGGGGATGTGTTTTTTTGTTGGGTGTAGTTTTATGTGGTGGTATTGGTGGGGTAGGTGTTTTTTGATAGTGTAAAAATATTTTTATTTATTTTTTTTTTACTGGTGGCGCTCGTCGGTACCGGAGGACGGCGAGGCGCTCCAGGAGCGGCTGTCCCCAGGTCGCCACACCGTAAGACCGACTGGGCTCCACGTCCGTGGCGCTGGGGGAGCTGCCTGAGGAGAGCCTGGCCAAAGGCCTGGGACCCTTCTACGCCAGCACCAAGTCGCCCTGGCCGTCTGGATCGATGAGATGGAGGGACAGCTGGCCAGAATCTGCACCCACTTACCATCTCCCCAAAACTCCAGGAGCAAGCGGCCAAGACTCATGGGGATTAGAGAGAGCAGGCATTATGCATTCCAGTTTTCTCTATCAGGTTACTTAGTTGTATATATGAGTTTAAAAATGTGTATTCATTACACTCAGTTCATTCCCAGTGTCTGAAATTGAGCATTTCACACCTTTCAGTGAATTTAACTATAAAACCACGTTTTTAATTTTCATCCAGTTTCTCTTCTTTTGTGGCCAAGGCTGCAGGTATGTTTGCCCAGAATTTGGGTTATTGCATCACATACTCAGAAATCTAAACAGTTTTGAATCTCTCAGACTGAAATTTGAGTTTTTTCTTCATTATAGAAGAAAATCATTTTTTTATCTTTTCCGAGCAATTTGCCAGTTCCACATGTTTCAGATCCCTCCCACTCGGCCTATGAAGAGCATATTTTGTACACATCTGAGTTGAAGCATTTGCTACCAAAATACAAAAAACCGCATGAAAATTTAAGGGTGTGGTTTCAGAGTTACATGCACTGGAAGGTGGACGGTTTATCTTGAGACACCCTGTACATACATCATGATGAACGTGTATCTTGTCCTCTCATCCTGGTCCCTCTGAAAATTATGAACATACTGAGCACCCATTTACCGTACCTGCACTGCTCATTCACTCAATCCGGAGTAGGGAATATTCAGAGACCTCAGTTTTCAATGTTTACAAAGATTATCCTGCCAAGTTTTCTAGAGCGAGAAAGAGAGAAGTCGCTCGCTCATGTCCACTTATACACGACCAGCTGGGCAGACAGCATGGTGAAGGAAGAAGAGGATTCACCAGCACGCTAACAAAAGAACAATAGCGAACCCTTTCTCATTAGTCCTACCTAAATCTATGGACGGGGAGAAACAAATCAATTAAAAGTACACGCTCTTGGGCAATTAATTGCGGTAGCAGATACTGCCAAAACTAGTGATTTCCTGGGCAACCTTTAGGCTTTCGGCGCTAAACCTGAAAATATACACTTTTTCGATTATTCAACATGAGTGAACAAGCCGCAAAAATTTGTTAAAACTAGCCTATCCTATATAGAATTTGATGCAGATTTCAAAAATAGTATTGTTGTTTCAAAAAATTTAACCCCTACCCAAACATTGTCAAAAATATACAATTTTGCAAAACTACTAGGGGTTAAATTTTTTGAAACACCGATACTGTTTTTGAATTCTACACCAAATTTTACATAGGATAGGCTACTTTTAATGAAAAAGTTTTTGCGGCATTGTTCATTTATGTGGAATAATCGAAAAAAGTGTACCTTTTTAGTACAGGGTGTTCCATAATATACTCGCCGGATGTTTGTGTCTATATCTCCACAACGGTGAGTCGTTTTTAAACGCGGTCTTTTGCGTTGAATAGCCAAGGCTTCAACGTTGATGCAGCCAAAATTTTAGCTTCCTAGGTTGCATTGTCATGGCGCTGTAAGCGGTCAAAGTTGCGGCGCCTTTTTTGGCGCAAAACGGAGGCAGGGCACTGAGGCGGGGCAACGGATTTGCATTTTCGCCTTTTTCTCGCTCTGTCAAGTCTGTTCACCATTCCACGCTAAGTTTTATGCATTATTGAGCAGTCTTGTCGAAGATAGACTTCAATTTGATCACCGTGGCATCAGCGTCCCAAGGATAAGCTTGGATGACCGAATTTTGGCTGTAACACTGTTTGCTAAGTTCGAATCTGCAAAAGAAGTGGCATGGAGGTGGAAAAACTCTACCGAAACTTGTGCTCCAGATAAAAACTGGGGAGGGGAATTCTGCGAAAAGGAAAACTAAGGAGAGAACTGGGTTAGGTAAACTGGGGAAAGAAAAACCGGAGCCGATCTGTTACCTGGCCGCGTGCAAAAATGTGTGAAAATTGACGCTTTGCAAATCGAGCTGTTTGAGCCGCTGCTTCCTGTTGGCCTTTATTCTTGCGCAAAACTTATCATTTTGGGCTATGATCGACCATGTCTGATGGGGTGGTCAAGAGGGGTGAAAATCAAAATGTATCCCAAAACTGTCCCAAATGATTTGCCATCAACTGCTATGGCTAGAAACACGTCGAAAACGCTGCTTTCCGCTGTAAAAGCCTTCGTTTTCGTCGTTTTTCGCGGTCTCTGATATGGGGCTATGTAAGACAGTACAAATGACGATAGGCACCGATTAGGGGGCTGTAAACGAGGGGGCTATCATCGCTATATTCGAGGGGGCATTACACGATACATTACAGTACATACGTAGTTACAAAAGTCACACATCTTTTCAGTAAATTGTTCCTTTTCTGCTTTCTGTTCCATGTAACGCAATGCGCACCTTCTATCTGACAAACGTAATTTCATTTTTTTCCCTACAGTGTAAATAGGCCTACAAAGGCGGGGCATGATGTGTAGTGCACCTTAGAAGCCCTACCCACTCATAATGAGCTTTGATTAAGCCGTTCCCTTCAATAATAATGATTCTCTAGGAGAAAAGTACATAACAGTGTACATAATCCAGTCTCACGCCGAGCTGAGTCGGCTAGCTGGCGGCAGTTCGTTCGTACCTTTTTGGCAAGCCGACGGGTATTGCCTAAATTGGTGAGCTGGCGTTTTTGACAAGGTGTCGGGCATATTGTTACCAAATATTTTGCCGTGTTTATTGCGAAGATCGTAAGTACCAATAAAAGTTGCTTTGCCGTTTTTACTTTTTCTCGGCAAAAACGAAAGCTCGCAATAAACGCGCAATAAATCAATCTTGCACTGAACTACTTTTGTACTGAAAATACTATTCTGCTCCAACCTGACGCCGACCGCTTTGAATACGGGTTTAACTGCCGCCAGTCGAGCCGACTTGGCTCGGCGTGCTAGGGTATAGGTATACCCACTCACTAGTTCTAAAGGCCCATACATGTGTCATTAGTGCTGCGTTCAATCTGTTCCTTTCAATCTGTTGTTGTTCCTTTGATAATCTATTGCTTGACAGCCCTTCTAGTTTACCCAATACAATCAATTTATTATGTTCCATAACTCTTCCATCGTAAATCATAGCCAATATTGGTATTGGCGGCACCCTTTTCCTGAGTGTACATCCATGGTGGACTACTACCGAGAGGAACGAGGAGACTGGACTACACAACCTAATGTTCAACTACTATTTGGAATAGTCTACAGTATCTTGTTCATCTGTGGCCTCACCAGCAACTTCCTCATCATCCTTTTTATCTGGAAGATGCCAAAGCTTCATCACGTCCGCAACTATTTTATTGTCAACTTGGCAACGGCTGACATACTGCTGTGCTGCACAGCTGTAGTGGTCACGCCT
>JASAMW010005936.1:0-39962 GCA_030247985.1 Epsilonema sp. ZAB3_2 | reverse complement strand
AGATTACTCTCATGCATGTAGTATGACTATGAACATGCACGCGATGTACTCTTGCACTGAGTACAGTTCCGTACATATAACGGTGGTGGTGGTGGAAAGACCGGCCAGCATAACTGCGTTTTTTAGGCGCGTTGTTGCTGTGCCCTGTGCCAAGTTATCAGTCTCGCAGCGCAAGCGAATTTTATATCATAACACCGGAAAACTGCATTCCTCCTGATGAAACCACGCTAGAAACACTGTCTACTTATTGCGAAAATTGACACGTCCGTGCGGGTCTTACAACACCATATCCTCCGCTTGACTGAGCACGATCCAGCAGTGAAAGAGCAAACACTCCTGCAGCGCTTCTCATACTGCATGTACGAACGTAGCTTGTGAAGAGCACTGGAAGCATTAAGCCTGAAACAGCTCAAAGCCCACTTCGCACAACGTCGATTTGAAACAGAAATGCCGCTTCGTTCTATGCGTACGCATAAATAACTAAGTCTTAGAAGTAGAACAAAAGCCAGGCCTTACGTTCCCGGCACTAAAGACATTACTACAGGGCCGCTTGCGCTGCGAGGACAGGTAGTCCAGGGCCCGCAGGCCGGGGGTCCAGCTCTACCCAGGATAGAGGTCGCTGGGAGAGTGGACTAATGGTGCATCCTTCCTCAGTAATCCGGTAGGGCAATCCGCCAATCCCTACCGGCTAGCAGCACCCCGACGAGCACGGACCCCCATTACGACTGGCGTTAGTCAGCGGGGAGGGGACGTCAGGCTCTCATCGTCTCTCTTCGGTGAGACTCCTTCCTGATCGAGGCTCACATGGCAAGCACATTCAAGGCTCATCCGCCACGGCCGGCCTAACATGCATAACGGCATGTTGAGGCACCCCCTGAGGATGCGTAGGTGCCTACATATAACCAAGTCGTAGTACACTAGATATTTGTACCATATTGACTGGTGCATAACCCACATCAGTCTGCCAATAAAATCATACAGCTCATTGGGATCAAACATCGGGCATTGGCACCCTACGTCTTGTATGTATACAGTACGTACGTACTGTACTGCACATAGCACATACAAACAAACCAATGCATGTCCAATAGGCACGTCCGGTGATAAAAAGACCAAACAGAAGCATACCGACAGGGCCACGTCTCTGTTGTGCAGCGCCTTCGTCTTCTTCTGGTTCTCCAGCACTGGCCCAGGGGCGATTTGTGGCCAATAAGGCTGCGTATCTTCCTTTCGCCTCCTTCTCCCGATTATGCAGCTTCACAATTTGTATAACGACAAAGATGACAAAGCCCAGTATTACAGTAAGAGAGCCCAACAGCATCGGATCCATGCTGAAATGCCGATATCTGCAACCCAACAAACGTCAACGTGACCGGATCAATCCACGACGTGATCGATCGATCCGCCTCTCTTCTCTGTCTCTCGTCTCCTTCGCCTTCCTCGCTCACGCTCCAGTAAAAAATACCCCACCAATTAGTTAGAGTAAAATTTTCTACTACAAAGTTAAAAATTATTTGGGTGGGGCCTATGTTTGTGCTTGCGTCGTGTGCGTGTGCGTGCTCTCGGGCTGTGTCTAAAAGGCTGACGTTGACGCTGACGCTGACGCTGACGCGGTGACTAAAAGGCTGACGCCAGCTGACGCTGACGGTTACAATTCTGAACAAAAAATGCAAACGGTGCAAAAAATTTTTCCAGAAAATTGCGTCAGCGTCAGCATTTTAGCCTGGAATAAATGACAATCAAGTTACATTGAAGACTATTGATCGCAAAGAGGTTAGTTAGCAAGCAAGTAAACATTTCTGAAATAGGAAAACAGGAAATATGAACAAGCAGCAGTAATAAAAATGCACAAAAATTGACATCAGCTGACACTGGCATACTGCCCATTTATGAAGGTTTCTAATGATGCAGCCAGCTAGCTGCATCCTTGGAAACACTTCTCTGACAAAAATGGAAAACAGGAAGAATTTGCTCAACTAAGCCTTAGCCTAAGCCTAAGCCTAAGCCTGCTGCTTGTTCATTTTTCCTGTTTTTCTACTCCAGAACTGTTTACTTGCTTGCTAACTAACCTCTTTGTGATCTGTAGTCTTCAATGTACTTGATTGGCAATCATTCCAGGCTAAAATGCTGACGCTGACGCAATTTTTAGGAAAAAAATTTTGCACCGTTTGCATTTTTTGTTCAGAATTGTTATCGTCAGCGTCAGCTGGCGTCAGCCTTTTAGTCACTGCGTCAGCGTCAGCGTCAGCGTCAACGTCAGCCTTTTAGCCAGACCCGTGCTCTCGTGCTGCTCGTCGCGAACGATTTGATTGCTTGCTTGCTTTTGCTTGCAGTTGGTTTGGATTTTGTTACGCCGTTGAGCAAGGAAATATGGCGAAGGCAAAGAAGAGAAGTGGGAAAACTTCAAAATCCAAACGCAAAAAGGTTTGCTGCGTGCTTTCTTCCGGAAATGTGCGTGTACGTACCAAAAAGTGCTGCGGCTGTGCGATTCTTTATCTTTATTGTTTTTTGTATTATTGCAGCGTTATCGGCGACGTTCCGATTCTGAGAACTCGTATGGAAGCGAAGACGAATTGGATGACTTCCTTATCAGTGGAAAATGGACATTCGATGTGCTAGCAAAAGTGGCTGATCCGAAGTTCGACTGTCCCGACTGTATTGACATTATTGAAGGACGCGGTATGCCCTTTATGTCACTGTTGCTGTTATTATTACCTTTCGTTAGGTTTATGCCAGTTTATGGTATAATATCAGCTGTATTTTTAGAACTGACCATGGATTTTGTGAGACGAACAGGCCTAAGTAAGCCTTTGTTCATTGAGGAGAAAGACGGACTGGATATGAAGTTAGTTTTTCTGCGGATTTCTATCTCTCTTTCTGGCTAAGAAGGCAGCAACAGTTGTTTGCCTAGGAGTGGCATGGATTACTTCATTTCATTTTTGTTTTGCATACGTGCTTATATTGCTTGGTTGCTTGCAGAGCTCCGAAGCCGTCCAGTCGTTTCGGTGTGGACGATGTGAAGAAGCATGTGGGCCCTGAGCGAACGATAGAGGTAGTGGAAGTTGCCACGCAGAAGAGTCGTCAAATGACCATGAAAGAATTCGCCAAATACTACAAGACGCCGCCGGATAAACGAGTGGAACTTCTCAATGTGCTCTCCCTGGAATTCTCACTCACAAACCTGGAGAAATATATTCGCGTATGGGTTGTGAGTGAACATTGACTTCACGAAATGGAGAGGGCATCCTATGAGTGCATATATTGTGTAATACCGCGTTCACATTGACGACGTACGCTCTACAAGCGAGTAACTTTACCGCAATAAACATGGACAGCAATCGCTTTTTTTCGGCGCACATCGAACACGTATCGCTAATCTGAACGCGTTGTGTATGTGTATAGGGTCCGCGCATAGTGAAGGAAATCGACTGGGTGGAGCGACTGTGGCCATCGATTCTGAAACGGACGCAGAATGCAGACGCAGGAGGGGCTGAAAATCAAAAGCATTTCAACTACCCCAAAGTCCAAAAGTACATGCGCCCATCGTCCAGCCTTGTACATACACAAATATCATGTACATACATTCATACTATACCTGACCTATGCTCATATACTTGCGTAGAATGCCTGTTGATTTAGCTATTGTCTGATGAGTGTGGGCGGCTGTTACACTGATTTTCACGTGGATTTTGGTGGCACATCCGTCTGGTATCATGTGCTGAAGGGGGAGAAAGTGTTCTGGCTGATTCCGCCCAACGAGACCAACGTCCAGCTGTACGAAGCCTGGACATTGAGTGGCACTGGTCAGGACGATGTCTTCTTTGGTGACGTCGTGGAGAAGTGTCATCGTGTGCATCTTCGTCCTGGAAACACCTTCTTCATTCCGTCCGGTAAGGGTTATTTAGACCCCTGGAGTAGGAGTTAAATTTGAACTTTCGCATTTGCAGCAAGCGTTGCTGTTTTTGTTGTGGTTGTAGGCTGGATACACGCGGTGTACACTCCGACTGATTCGCTGGTGGTGGGCGGCAATTTTCTTCATTCTTTTGCCATCGACTCACAACTTCGCATCTACGATTTGGAACGGAGCACTCACGTATGGTACCATGCCAACCTTATTGACTGCTTCTTTCAGTCCTCGATACTGAGTGTCCTGAAATTTGAGTGCGTGTTTGCATATGAGTTGAGTGTGTGTTATGGCAGGTGGGAAAGAAGTTTCGCTATCCTTACTTCGTTCCGATGTTGTGGTACGTAGCAGCGGACTTGGTGCAGGAACTGTCGGGCAGGGATTACTACGACGAGAAGGAAGTGGCCAAGCACTGGGCATTGGTGACTGACGCGGCGAAGAAGGAGGGGGAGGAGGAAGAGGAGGAGGAGGAGGAGCTCAGTCCGCCGGATATGCGCTTCCCTCGCGTGCCCTCTGGCCCTGCTGAATGGAGAGAAGGTGACCGCCCACAGTAGCCTGCTATTACTACGTACTGTATGTATCAGACAGTTATACACACGTACGTAGAAGTGTATCGATCGATCGAAAAGTAGTCGATCCACTGCTTGGGCTTCATGAACCTTTGCCCTTGCTGCGAAAAATGCAAGTATGTTCACAATTACACAGTACTGACATAGGTCAATATTCTGATCAACTGAACAACTACTTTTGATCGCACCACACGACACGCTACCTTACAAGCATGCGATTTATATGTTACTTCAGACAAGATGCTAGCGCTGAGCCGTCCGTTCGAAGTGAATGGTCTGATAGCGCTGGCCCAGTGGCTGTCGGTAAATGAGAATCCGATTGACATGAATAACGTTCCCTGGGGCATCACCAATCCGGAACACCTACTCAGAGATCTCAAGGTCTATCTTTTGTCTCCCATTCACTCTAATGCTGTTCGTACAATGACAGGATATGGGATGTGTTCAGGCAGCTGCGTATAACATGGGTCTTCTTGATATGGCTCCCGCTTCGTTGGAAACAGAGATGACTTTGGAGCAACAGGAAGCCACCCCTACGACATCTCATCAAGACTTGGCTGCGGTACATGAGAAATAATTTTCTTACATAACCTACATAAATGGACAAGTAATGTACAGTGGTGCGGGGTATTCTGGCCGGGGGGTAAATTGGGATTACCATTACCCCATCCTATCTCGTGTTTGGAAGGTTTCACTTGTCTCCTTCTGAAAACGAAGATAGGCCCGAATTGCCCCTGGTGAGAATTAGCCCGCACTATCTTATTTGTCAACAGGTGCAGGAAGCGCTGGAGACAGAGGAAGAGGCGTCGAAGGCTGACATGAAGAGCTCTTCGAAGGAACCTGTGGAGAGCGATGATGGTGCAGTGGTGGAGGAAGAGCCGGTGGAGAAAGAGGAGCCGGAAGGGGAAGCGGCAGCAAGTGGCCATACGGTGTTTCCGCCGGGATTCGATCCTCTCAGCTCCCTGGTGCCACTCGGCCACAAGCCTCTTCCGTCCGCTTTACGACAAACTCCGCATTCGTATCGCAAGCCGCCGACTGCAGCTCCGGCTCCCTCCACCCTGCCGCGTCATCCAGCGTCCACTGCTTCTGTTGCACAGCAGCTCTCGTTTGGCTTCCACAAGCCTCCAGCGTCCTCGATGCAGCTGCCAGTCGCGTCCACGTCCACTTCTGGCGAGAAGCAACAGACTTTCGACTTGGCCAAGGCAGCATTTGCGGGTGCGACCACATCTTCCTCTCCGCCCAAGTCCATTCTCAAGGCGAAAGCAGCGAAGGAGGAGGAGGAGGAAGAGGCGGAAAGGAAACGGAAACTGGTAATGACGACGACTGGAGCGAAGCAGCAGTTGCGCCCTCTCGTGGAGCAGCAGAAAATCACCAAGGCCATTTCCAGTTCACTGGAGCAGCAATCTCGCCTTTTCCAGCAGCAACAGCGAGGAACGAAACATACTTCTGCTGCTGCTACTGCGCCTATTGCGTTGATTCCTCTTCCATCTCTGCCTCCTGAAGGTCTGATCATCCCTCCTTTATCTCTGGATCTGAGTGCTGAGCAGGGCGCCGCAGGAGGGGGAGGAAGGAACAGCCGGAATTCATCCGCTCTTTCTCCAGAAGAAGCCATAGTGCTGGAGGAATTGTCGAAGATCGGGGCGGAAATATCGGGCAAAGGTGATCAGAGTCCGCTTTCTCTCCTCTGGGATCAGGTGATGAATGAGGATGAGGATGAAGAAGAGGAAGAAGATGAGCCTGGTGTATTGTCGCTGTTCACACCTACGCAGCGCAGATTCTTCATAGAGTTAGAAGGGCTGACAGCCATACTCAGTGAATCTTGGAAAGGGTGTGACATGGATACAGAGGTGATGGAGGAATTGCAGTCATCCACATGATGATACGCATGCATCAGTGAAACTTTGTGAATAGAAATGTTTGAACTTGAAGGACATGCGGTTTCTTTTGTGTTTCACAGTGAACACATACGTAGAATCACGTAGAATGCAGTATGTCTGTAAGTACCGACCGATGTAAATAGTATTCGTAGAATGTTGTGTATGCCGTGTATTTGCGAAAGGCAACCAGTGAATGTAGTGTTTATGCTCGTAAAAACTATGAACGACATTGGCAGGAATTTTTCGCAAACAGTCTTACGATGACGCATTTCGTCAGAGAAGTATTTTCATGATAAATGCACTAGATGTGATTGTGACAGTGTTCAGTAGCAAGAGTTGATAACAGCGGGAGAATGGTGGAGGAGAAGCTGAGGCAACTTGATTCAGTTGTTTCCTGCATGGATCATCTGGTCCATCCCATCCGAGGGCGAATGCGCGCACTGGAGCTCCGCTACCTTGGAATATCTTGATGGGCGGTCCGAAGAAGGTGGCGCCACGAGGCGGAAGCTTGTCCAGATTATTCAAGTTCTCGTACCCCGCAATTTCTAAGAAAAAAGGTAACTTAGTGCTTGCTACAATAGTCGCGCCGAAATCATGGTGTACTGGCCTTTGTCGCGAACTGTAGGATAGGATATTTTGGGATGAGAGAAGATTTCACCCTGTTGGGACGGACTAGTTTTGGGACATTACCCAATATTTCCCATCGTACAGTATCGCATGGTAATGTCATGAAAATGAGGAATGCACTCACTTGCATGATGTAGGAACTGAACGTGTGCTGGAAAGGTGTGATCCAAGGCTCCATCCAAAGAGATGCAGTCCACCCCAACCGATTTCACTTTTCTATCCTCTGTTAGGTACTTAGCAGCTTCGCCGGAAAATGCTAAAACGAATTCATGCATGGTCACCTTTTCTTAACCCTCTGAAGGTGTATGTACCAAAACTATGAAGGTGCCGTACATGGGCGTTTCTTACATGAAAAATGATAGGTTCTGGCATCGTTCACATTTTCTGCTCCGAAGTAGTTCTTTCGATTCCAGTAGAGAGCTTGTTGTCCTGTGTAGAGCAACACCACTGAGTCTGTGTCCAGTGGTCCATGCTTGGCTTCCCATTCCAGGATGTCTTGCTTGCTGAGAGTGTAATCTCGGTTTCTGGCAGCTTTTGCGCTGATATCGATGACACACGCTTCGCCAATCAAGGTTTCTAGTAAAACCTGACGCAATAAGCACCAGAATTCGTTATTTATAGTTTGAGGGTAGATAACTGAGATACATGCTGTGTACGCACGTAGTGTACACACGTACGTACATCATGGATTCGTTTTCCGCCTCTGGAGAAATGGGACGGCGCGTCAACGTGGGTGCCCATGTGTTCGTAGCTGCAGAAAGAGTTCCACTCTGCATATTCCACAAGGCCAAACGGGCCTGCAACGGTCGGCATTATGCACGTCATTGGTCGTACTGTTCTGCGACGATATACACTTTTATATGCACTGTCAGTCAACCTGCTGAATTTTTGCAGCTCACCTGCTTGAATTTTTGTCAGATTGAACGGGCCATATACTGGATAGTAGGGCGTTTTATCACTGAGCTGATGTGTCAGATCCAGTACCTTGCACCCTTTAGAAATGGACTTCCCCTCGCATTTTGTCAAAAGCGCCATAATCATAGCAATGTGCAGCGAGCAGCAAAGACCTTCCATGTTGCTACATATATTCAGCAATGTAAAACTGTTCGTCCCGAGGTAATTATGGTAGCAGCTTAGCTGAACAGCCACCACAGAAATACGCAATGCTGCTCATTGCCAAGCCGAAGCCACACCGTTTCACGGAGAAGATCTCAAAGTATTCCAAACAATTTTTAGTAATTGATACTAGCGTCTGGAGCTGTTAGAGTTGAGATGGCGCTACATACTGTACACTTTATGGCCTCCTTGTTGCCTCCTCCTGAATGTCAGGCAGGATTTTGCTGCCGGGAGGGTGGTGGTATCGTTACAGGGTTGAGGCGCGCCTGACGCAAGTGTAAAGGTAGGGATCAGGGGGATTTATGTCTCAACAGCTGCTCCTCGCTCTAAGGCGGCACACCACAGAGATTAGCTGGCAGTTGTGATTGAGAGTAATGAAGTGGTCTTGTTCCGCAAAAGTATGGAGTATGCCTGCCGAGGTGAATTATGGCCTCACCAACTTGCACATTATCTGAACGGAGTGGGAAGCGTGCTGGCGTACACGCAAAAGCATGCCATTGAACTTCGAGATTTGACAAAAGTAACAACCGGATCAGTAAAGTAAAACTGCAACACTTTACTGGATGCAAGAAGAATATGTCGATGTAAAGTACCGTAACCTGAGATACAAATGGAAAGTCAAGCTAATGATCTTGCAGGACAGCAGTAGTGTCAAGAATAATAGGCTATAAGCTAACAAGAATGAAACACTTCACGCAAAAACACGGTCCAACCCTGCCGCATTTTGACTCGATTACAATAGTCGATGATTACAATAGTCGATTATTACAATCATCGAACATTGATTAGAATAGTCGATGATTACAATGAACGATCGTTGATTGTAATCATCGATGATTACAATCAACGAAAGTGCATTACAATCAATCCCTCTATTCCAATCAAGGTTTTGTCTATTGCGAAATCCTGTAAAACAATGTACTTTCGTGCATTAGAATCAACGTTCCTTTATTACAATAGCTTTTAGTGCAAAAGAATACACTTTCATGCATTAGAATACAGGTTCCATGAAATAAATAAAGCATGCATTGTAATGCACTTTCGATGATTACAATAGTCGATGATAATCATCGAACGTTGATTAGAATAGAGGGATTGATTGTAATGCACTTTCGTTGATTGTAATCATCGATGATTACAATCAACGATCGTTCATTGTAATCATCGACTATTCTAATCAATGTTCGATGATTGTAATAATCGACTATTGTAATCATCGACTATTGTAATCGAGTCAAAATGCGGCAGGGTTGGACCGTGTTTTTGCGTGAAGTGTTTCATTCTTGTTAGCTTATATTATTCTTGGTAGTGTCGTCCTCTGAGTTCAGGCGTATCGGCTGTTCTACAATCAAACCCTTTTGAACACTGAGACCAGATATGTGGATTGCAAGCTTTAGGCTTTCCTTTATTGTTCATCTCCGGTATTGTTCATCTCCGGTCTGTCGTCAGTCCGCTGGCAATAGCGTACTTCTTTCCTGGACACACCGGCATTGGCAGGACAGCAGAAGAATTTCTGCTTTTGCCATAAGCTGCGAGTACATAGGAATCCGGGAGAGCAGACAGTCAATAGGCTGGAGCCGAGTCGACACAATTTGCCCAGTCGAGTACCGTTGAAGAATTCCGGCTGCTCATCTCCGGGACAATAGACAATCTTCTCCTCTTCAGTGAGCAGAGGATTCGGACAGCAAAACCATTCACCTGAAATGAAGAAAATCCACTGAATAAAACATGAGTGCCTGAACAGAACCAGAAGGGAACAAAAACATACCCTATGTAATGTACCTAGGTACATACGTAGGTACTGTAAAGCTTCGTGTATAACCCCCGGGGGGATAAAAAACGTTAGTGGCCAAATCAGGGGGGTTATACACGAGGGGGGTTATACTCAAGGGGTTTTTAATAGCAGATTTTTTTGCCGTTTTCACAGTGAATTATCCACAGACACTCATTTATCGCCGTATTGGTAGTCGCTGACAGCGTACTGTGCCTTCCTAGTAGTATCTCTGACGTATTCTCGATGTTCATCCTCTCCGTAGATTTTGTAGGTGCATGGGAGAACGATTCCTCTCCTCCTGGAATCCATGTACCGCCAGTCGCCGCTTGTCGATAGCCAGTAACTTTGCATGCCACGTACTTTTGACGACCCATTTCCCAGATATCAGTCAGAACTTTCGCCAATGCATCAGGAATTCGTTATTTTTCCCTCGTGTATTACCCCCCGGGGGTTATACACGATGCCGATTTTCGTTAGTCACCGATTAGGGGGTGGGGGTTATACACGATGCCGATTTCCGTTAGTCACCGATTAGGGGGGTTATACACGAGGGGGGTTATACTAGAGGGGGGTTATACACGAAGCTTTACAGTACTACATAGTACGTCCCACCTTTGCTGAATGGGTTTTGTTGACAGGAGTATCCTCTGGAACAATCTTTTCTGCCGAAAACGTGCCTGACGCAGCTGTGAGCTTCCATTGGATCCTCATCGGTAGTGAGCTGGGGCATGTCACCGGAAGCGCAGTACGCGCGAGTGGGAGTATTTGCAGATTGAGATGGGGTGGCAGGTGCTTCTTCTGGAGGTCTGACGCACAGACCGTCTTCGCACATTGGCGCATCCACAATGGGGCAGCTGGAGCAGGCATCGCCCAACTTATATGGAAGGGCCGCTTGGCTGAAAAAGATGGACAATATTACGTAATCTGAATGAGCAACCTTGGTTGGTAGGATAGGTACGTGTAGGTACTGTACATAGCATGAAAAATATTTTTGACGCATTGTCACGTAGTCTAACGTCGGTGGTATGCATACACATGTACGTACATACACCGTGCTTGCCTGGTTGGCCTATCATAGAAGCACGAAAACCGAAAGTGGTCCCTCTTGTTTTCTTGACACTGCTTCAAAGAACAATGAAGGCTCGTTGTTTCAGCGTTTATCATCTGCAAAAAAATATTATTTATGCGTGTACGTGCTGCGAAGATCATATCCAAAACTCTTAGTCGTGACTTTTCACCTTGAGAAATTCCACGCATGTTTCTCGTCCAGCACATACAGTTGGAAATGAGATGTGCTTTGCTTGATGCATCCATATGTCCAGTACGCTTTTGATGGCAGTGACGACCCAGCGTCTATCCATTGCAACTGCATTGTCGTTTTCATCGGACGAGTGGGAAAGAACTGCAAAGCTTTCCAGGTGTCCAGGCTTTGACTTTTCGCTGCAGCTCGAGTCATTCATCCTCTTCAAGTCACGGCTCCACATCTGCACCGCACAACAGAACAGACATTATTGCGCGCCTTGAGCTATCTTTCTGCTATTGATTACTACGTCAACTTACAAGTTTTCTCATGTTTGCTGCGGAAGGTAGCGAATTGATGCCGCCTTCTGCAACTTTCATCCGAAGTTGATTATGAAACTTCACGATGAAGAGCTGGTCATCGTGGGTCAGCAAATTTCCTGTGCACACTAAAACAAAATGCTTATACCTATCTCGACAGCAATGTTGCAACTTCCAAGTCCGTTTTAATTTTGTAGTTGCTTACAACTGCGGGTGATCAAAGCTATTCCTAGCGACAATAACCATATACTATCGGGCAGTATCATAGCCGCAAGGTTTCTTTCAAGGATGAGATGCCGTCTACTAACCCACACAACACCACACACCCCTCTGATCATTCGAAAACAAAAGCAAAAGACATGTGAGTAGGACACCTGTGCACCACCCAATGTGACTGATCTCATGGGTTGATTAGGAAAAGAAAAACTTGTTCATCTTCTCACCTTTCAACTAAGTATGCCTCTAAACTAAATGTGATCGTCAAGTGGCGGGGCTTATTGTGCCACCAAGTTCGTACGTATACGAATGGTATTGTTGAAGGTTTATGTACTATTGTACTGTACAGACAGATGGTAACTAGTGGGGGAGTGGGCGGGATTGCTGCTTACACCATCCTTTGCAAACGTATGAACACTTCCAACTATATTCTGGTGCATGGTTGCCGTGTAAGGACTTGATGGGCCCTACCAGCAGCTGATTATTCTATTCAGTGTTCAGCTTCCAGCGAAAAGTTTACCGCTGTTCCTAGTTCCTACACAGCGAGGAAGGCACACGGCACACTGCTGTATGCAGCTGAGCCTGCCGTGGCCGGGTTAATGCTTGGCATGCACCATGATAGTAGTATTGGACAACCTGTCTAGAATACTGATTGAAATTATTTTTATTCAGTGGGTGTATTCTAGAAAACCATGTTTGAATTGAACAATAGTCTGGTCAAGTCAACACATGTCATCTGACCTTGGTTTGATGAGAATACGTAAAGTTGGAACGACGCGCCCAGATCTACCTAAGACGACGCAAACTTTGAGGTGGCAGTATAATACGGGTGTATGCAGATGTACTTATAGTGTGCCTTGTCGTTAATACTTATTTACGATTTTAGTGGGGTACACAAACCGAATATGAATGGGATTGTGCTATTTGTGTCGCTACTGGCGCTGTCGAATTTCGCTGAGTCGGAACCAGGGCGGGAGTAAGATGCGCAGTATGCTGTGGTATCTCTTTGCTGTGCTGCCTTGTTATCCTGGCATTGCGTATACCACTTCATGTCGTGTTTATTGTTTTCAGATTTTTGCCCTGCGGCTTGGAGGAAGCTTCCTCGATTAGCGATCCACGATTTGATTCCGTTGTCATTGTTGGACACAAGTTCGCAGACCTGTACTTGAATGACACGACGGAAGCCAACTTGAAAACCGCCATTCTCCAGTACATAGAGGTAACGGCAAACTATGCTGCAAAAGCTTGGGCATCAGCATTGGCATGCATCTTTGTAGCATGACAAAGCGGCCAACTCCTCTTCTCCTTCGGCCGTAGTCATCTTAGTGACCAAATCACTGATTCCTTCTGGTCGCCTTATTCTGGCTTCTACGGGAAAAATTGACAGAGATTTCGATGATGTTCGCCGGTTCGAGGATGCAACAACAGCAGGAATCAAGCGGTATTAAAAAATCGATCCAATTCTTCAGGCGACAACAAACTGAAAACTGCTAACTACGTATGTGTCTGGTAATATTTTAGGGCCATCCAAGCGGGTTCAACAGCTCCTTTGCTGTTGGTGCAATCTTCTTTGCGTTTTCGCAATGCTCCATTGGTCTCCATCCTTGCAGCTCTGGGGGCTCTGTACACTCCTTTGGAAGTGCGCGAAGCGCAGAAAGCTGCTGGTACACCCAGCGACAAGTGCCACAGATTAGGAGTCTATGCCAACTACCCTGGAGAAGCAATAAAGCTTATCGAGACAGCCAAAGGGGTTGAAGCTGGAAAGTGAGTTGACTGCTTTATCCCAAAGAAAGGGTGACGATGTGTGACATCATCGCATACGTAGAGTCCTCTAAAGAATAGACGTGTAGGCGTACTTACCTAGCTTAGAGCTACAGTGCATATTGTCCAGAGTCTGAACGTGGGTGCCTGAATCTGTATTTTTAGGTCTTTAGCCCGTGATATATGCGGAAGTGATCCTGTGAGGATGACTCCTCCACGTGTGGCGGAATATGTGCAGCGGGCGTTCAGCGATTTCTCCACTGTGGTTGATGTTCATGTTATCAGCGATCAGTCTCAAATCGAAAGGGATTATCCGCTGCTGGCAGCTGTGAATCGTGGTTCCAAAAACACTCCCTACTATCACGCTAGAGTCATCTGGATGGAATACACTGGGGCCGGGCCCATTGCGGAAACCGTCATGCTGGTTGGAAAAGTGAGACGGTTTGACCCATACGCTCAAATTATTTTATCTAATTTTCTGCCCACCTAAGCATACGTGTACTTGTTCTGTTTTTGTGGTAGGGAGTGACACTAGATACCGGGGGGTTGGACATAAAGATAGGTGGTTCAATGTTCGCCATGTCCCGGGACAAATGCGGAGCCGCCGCTGTAGCCGGCTTTTTCAAAGTATGTATGTTCAGACACAGCTGAATTGTAAAAAAAACCACCACTGTGATTTTATGAAGCTAATAAGGCGCTGTGGTTTCTGGCAGATATTGGACATATTGAAGCCGAGAGGGATAAGGGCGATTGGTGTGATGTCGATGGTGCGAAATAACATTGGCCCAGACGCGTACAGTTGTGACGAGATCATCACCGCGCGCAGTGGAAAGCGCATTCGCATTGTCAACACGGATGCAGAAGGCAGATGTGCCATGCTGGATCTACTGAATCAAATGAAAGACAAGGTATTCGCATGCGCCCATTCTTTAGTAGGTAGAGTTTACTACTACACTGATTAGAGATGATCGATCGATAGGATGTGTCAGATGAATTGCAGCGATTCATATCGTGCCGTTGTGTATTGCGTTGTTCATATTGTGTGATCATGCCATTGCAGGCTCTGAACGAGACGAATCCCTACATATATACGATCGCAACGCTGACGGGACATGCGCGCAGTACTGTGGGTGAGGGTTACACCATCGCTGTAGACAACGGTCCAGCCAAGCAGACAAACAACGCGGAGCAACTGCAAAAAGCGGCCGATCAAATCGGAGACATGATCGAAATATCCACGCTGCGAAGAGAGGTTAGCTAATTTGCATGCACTGACAGCAAATATGGTATGTAATATGCGCGACGAATCGTGGAGAATGATGCGCGTGGGTGTGGCAGGATTACGACGCTCACACCGGCAAAACAGAGTACGAAGATCTGGTGCAGTCGGTGGTGGGCTCTTCCTCCTCTCACTTTCGCGGACATCAGAAGCCCACCGCCTTCCTCGTCATGGGCTCCGGGCTGTCGGAGCATGGAACCGACTCGCTTACACCCATCAAATACACGCATTTGGACATGGCTGGCACTGCCAACTCTCAACCGATGTTCCCGGCCGCACCACCGGCCAGCCCTGTCGCCGCTCTATCAGCAAGACACATACTCGGAAGACTTCACTGAACTATGTAGTGTTTCTGCGTGTACTGCGTACCTACGCATATAAAAGCTCCATGCATGCATGTACTGATGGTTCGTTCATCCGAGAATTGTTTTCCGCCGGGTCAACGCTAAAGTTACTGCAATAATATCCTTTCGTAGGGCACTCAATTATGGATGGTCAAAACACATGCTTTTGACCTCAAAAATATGCGATTACGTACGATTACGTCCCATGTGTGTCCCATGTACATATGTAGATGCCCCTAACGTACTATCCCCCAGTGTAGTATGACCTCCATGAGACCGCTCAATTTTATAACCCCGGGGCTATATAGTATACACCCAAAACCTAAAAGTACGGTGTTGCTTTTTATCAAGCGAAGCAATATCATTTCGCACATAACGATTCATCCGCTTGCTTGCATATTGCAAAGTGGAAAGGAAAATATGTGTTGACCATGCGTCAACATTGACACAAGCCTGTTGCATACGAACATTTTTGTCGTTCATACGTATGAGTACCAATCTGTACCTAGTATGTACAAGGTAGGCCTAGTACCTATCTGCATGAGCACACCAACAGGTGTATGCAAAGGCTTTTCGCTTTGGCCAACCAACTGGTATTCGTCATCAGCCGCCTTTACGAAAAATTGGGTTTTCTTTGTATTGGCTTTGTTCGATGCGCTCCGGTCCATAGGTTATTCCGACGTTGTGCAACGTAGGGTAACATGGGGGAAAGTGGGCCACGGGGTAAAATGGGCCACCCAACTTCAACTTGCTATATCTCCATGATGAGCAGGAGAAACCCCAACAACCATGGTACCATTCTGATCCTTGAACTCTCCTCTTTCTTTTGAGGTACTAACTTCACTATTTGCTGAAACATCAACTTCACTGGTTGACGTTTTTCTGCGAGAGGTCGAAAATGGTCAAACTTTGGACAGTGCGTAAATACACCCTGTAGGTTTTAATGGAACACCCGATATGTGGGAGGCAAGGGGGCATGGTACCCTACCTCCATTCCAAATTTCAACCAATTCGCCCCACTGATACGGGAGATATAGCAAAAAACAATTTCAGTACTTAGCGGGGTAAAGTGGGCCACCCTTCCTCTGTGATGAAGGATGGGGAAAGTGGGCCACCTCTCCATAATGAAACATGGCAAAGTAGTATCAAGTTGTTGTGGCCTATATTTTTCCAGATTTTTTTATATTTTCTATTTCCTAGCTGAATCTTTATCTATTGTAAAATCAAAAATATATAATCCCTGTATAGAGAAGAATGGCCTACGTAGTGAAAAGAAACAAAGCAATCCCTGACTCGTTTTGAGGCCTAAAAATAGGATATCCTAAAAATAGGATATCCTATTTTTAGAACATAAAATGTTCTAAAAATAGGACATAAAATGTTCTAAAAATAGGATATCCTATTTTTAGAACATAAAATGTTCTAAAAATAGGGCATAAAATGTTCTAAAAATAGGATATCCTATTTTTAGAACATAAAATGTTCTAAAAATAGGACATAAAATGTTCTAAAAATAGGATATCCTAAAAATAGGATATCCTATTTTTAGGCCTCAAAACGAGTCAGGGATTGCTTCATTTCTTTTCACTACGTAGGCCATTCTTCTCTATACAGGGATTATATATTTTTGGTAAAATCGAAAGTGGCCCACTTTCCCCCACCATACTAAAGAACTAGTGCATGGAAAGGCGTGGTCCCTAGCTCTATCATCTGTAGTATTTTTGCCTAATTATTCAAGTAGCTGCATTTAGAAACCCTCTCTTTTGGTTGTTTTTTCCTCTGCTTCCAGGTACAATGAGAAAAGTGACCAGATGAGCAAAAAATATGTACAAGTGCTCAGGTGGCCCACTTTCCCCCACCATACTAAACACATATTGTGGTAGTGGTAGCCATCTTTTCTGTTTTCGTCTGTGACCTGTTTGTCCCTTGTTTTTGGGCAGCCAATAAGCAGCTACGTTGGAAAACCTTCCCCTGTCTCTGTCTTTCTCCTGCAAACAGCCGCAACTCGAAAAACTGGTCAGGCAGGCTCAAAACTCAAAAAATGCTTGGGTGGCCCACTTTCCCCACCTGGCCCACTTTCCCCCACCACCGAAAATTGCTAATAACTCTCTAAATAAGTTTAGCAATTTGGTCATACTTGGCACCCCAAACCAGTTTTGAAAGACCTATCTGTTGGTATATTACTTGCCTTGTTTCAGGCTACGGTTCTGGAGATCTCGTTGGGTGGCCCACTTTCCCCCATGTTACCCTACTATATATGCGCAATAGCTGGTTAGCCTATCTTAGGCGGCGGCTAACAAACACTAAAATGGAAACGTGAAACAATGGTCGGTCACTGAAGCTGAATGCAACTTTAGTACCTAACAGACGTGTCGTCACTTCTTCTGCTCCTGTCTGCCCACGTATTTTCTGAATCAATAGAAATTTATCGCATTTCCCACTCATCACAACTCACCCAAGCAACATCTGGCATATTGTTGATGATGGGCCATTGTGTGACCCCTCCCCTCTCATCAGTTGCAGCCTTTGAGTACTAGTACTACAAACTCAACTCGTAAATTTTGCATTGCGAAACCCGCGTCTGCTGAATGACGACGACTCATTATTGGAGAAATGCAAGAGTTTGTGCCATTGTGAAGTTTGAAAGCGGAGACGCGCGGCTTCTGGTTTGTGTTTGTCTATTGATGGTGTCTTTTGTGTCAACACTCCACCCTTGGAAGAACTCTTGTTCCCGTCCCAAAAATCACAATTCATTGATGCAGAAATAATGGAACCTCCTTCAAGAAAGGTACAACGGTGTGTTGGGTTTTTCTTTTCGAAAAAAGATGGAAAAGATATTTGTGAAAAACTGTAACGTTGCGTAAATAACTTAGTAATTCATGAAACATTTTTCTCTTGTAAAAAATCTTGCGTTTTGCAGGAAAAGCTGCCTGTTATCTTCAAGCGTATGCAAGCGGCTCATACGGAATGCTTGAGTCGGAAGAATCAGTTGGAGATAGATTTCCTGAACAAGATGAGGTATGTGCGGGACGTTCGAAAATCGATTCGTGCATGTGAACGGTTTCTTTACAGTGTCCGCGCCCATTCGCGCTGTCGCCTTTGTTTCAGGAATTACTGCAGACAACGAAGCCAATTGGAATTGGACTACGGCTTGGCGCTGCAACGACTCAGCCTGCAGACTCAAATGGACCAACAGAGTTGCGAGGATATGGGATATTCCAATCGGTACCGGTACCCCTCCCTACTTCTACTACTGTACTTGTGCATGTACCCGGTACGTAAAGCCAAGCTGACACAGGCATTTGCCAACAATTGGGGCGTTCTTTGCGTCTGACATGCTTCTACGTAGCTGGCACTTGATGACACAATGTATACTTTGTATGCTCGTATATTTGTGTACCTACTTTTACTGTACCTGCGGTATGCAGCTGTCGTTGTATTTGTTTGCAGTTCCCTTTATTCAGCATGGAACAGCTATGTGGATGACTGCGCCAACGTTGGCAAACAGCACCAGAGCTTGTCGCACTTCTACGCGCAAAACATGGGTGAAAACCTGAGGGGACTGCTGACAAACAAAACGGAAGCCGGGAGAAAAGTTAGCCGCCTTAAATATATGTCGCGACATGAAGCAAGCACCCATAAAAATTAAACGTGCCGGGGGTTATTTATACATAAAGATCCCCCGGGGTCATACACGAAGCTTTACAGTAGCATTGGGTGGTTACGGTAATCCTTGTGTTGCAGTGCATGGAGAGACTATCCAAGTGTCAGCAGCAGCTGCATTTAGCAGTGAAAGAGCTGGAGAGAACGAGGAAAGAGTACCACATGGCCAGAACTGCTCATGAGGATGCAGCCTGCAAAGTTGAAGCCGTCAAGGAAAGGTACCTAACTACGACACACTGTCTCAAGATAAGGCGCATCAAGCGCGCATATTATTTTAAAACGGACTGTACCTACGTACTGTCTTCTTCCTTTCAGATTGGGGCAGAAACGCCAGAGCCTCTTCCACAGCAAAGAGCAAGCGGAGAAGGAGTTGGAAAAGGTACGAGATTGCGTAAAAATGAAGTATTGAATTGAATAATTCACCGAGTAAGTATCCATTCATAGTCATGCAGTGGTCATGTTTGTTCCAGCATTCGGCCAGGAGAAATGAGGCGTTGATCCAATCGATCATTGCGCGAAACTTGTATTTGATTCAGTTGGAAGCAGTGAAGGCTCACCAGATTTACTACAGATCTCAAGACATAGCTGACGTTACTAAGGTAAATCATTGTCCCATGCTATGCACAGGATACCATCCATTCCCATACTGCTGTACGTACGTACTGATGTAACTGGGTGGTGACACTTTTCGTCCTTTAGGATATGGAGGAGGATCTCGTGGAGCAAGTTTGGACGTATTTGTCTGCGGTGGTGACCATCGAGCGAGAGAATTACCAGACCATTGAAAAAGCCATCTCCACTCTGTCGAAAGATGTGAACCAGGTCTGATGGATTTTCGAAGGCTGTGCGAAAGAGAAACCAACCAGCCAATTTTTATTACATACTGTAGGTGATGACACCCGAGGAGCATCAGTCCAGTTTTCTCAACTCCAACAAAGCATTCAAATTCCCAGTTGCTCTGTCGTTCGAGCCCTGTCTCAGTGACACGACAGATGACCGGTTGGTTCGGAGTGCCGAGACTGAGCTGTCACTGCAGAGCGAAATGCGCAAATGGGTCGCCAGCTCCCTCCGCCACAAGGGGTTCATTGATGACACTCGCAAGAAGTTGAAGCAACTGGAGGCACTGCACAAACATGCCAAGGAGGCGAGAAAGGTACGAAGATACTTTACATGAAGCCAGAGCTGTGGCGGATAATAGCGCGTACTGGATGCATTGCAGAACACCAATTCGGGTAATGATGCGGGTATGCAAGAGCTGGCGAAGAAGATCGAGGATGTCCGGGATACAGTGCGAAGAGAAGAGCTGATGACCAGCAAGACGGATGCCATCCTCACCTTCTTCCGCAACAACGGATGTGAGGGCTCATAAGTACTGTGCACCGCGATGTGCCGTCGCCTTGAGCTGGACCCCCTGCCGCCACCGCAACCATTTACCGCGGGGTGGCTGCGGCTAGGAAGCAGGCTATACGGCTCTGGACACGTGGTGGTGCCAGCTCAGATTATGAGGAGATTTAACGAATATTGTTTGGTGCATTTCAGTGAATGTGGATGACATACTGATAAGTGGGATTCAGCAGCTGCCAGAGTCGGCCTCGGTTCCATCGTTTCTCTCCATGTCGGGTACTACGCGATCTCGAAGAAGTAGCTGGTCCATGGAGTCTTCATCGGTAATTAAAAATTTTCACGCGTCTAATCAACAGCTATATAACTGTATGTACGTAAGCAGCTTGTTCTAGCTCATGCAATTAATTATGACGTGGGTGCGTGCCCGCTTTTTTTCCAGGACGGTAGCAATTTGGACAATAGGCAGGGACAAAGTACTAGATGCGTCTACGTGGTGCTGTATGATTACAAGGTAAAAAGAAAACTTCCACGATACAGCTTTTATTTATGCATGTCGGCTGCAACCGGGTCCCGTTTTTCTCATCTCGGTCTCGGTCTCTTAATTTTTCATTCTATAATTCTATTCCATTTAGTTGTCGTGCGCTAAGTGACGTCCATTATCAAAGTTTGAAAGGAAAGAGATGCATGAAAGAGATTTGGGAGTGATAATAGGGTCCAAAAACATAAGGGGTGTGAAGAAGGTGCGAAAACTAAAGGAAAGAGGCAGGAACACACTGTGCATGCATCTTTATTGGCGGCGACACGACATTAGCAGGAAATACATACTGTACGTACTGTATGTAGGTACAATGCATAAATGCACGGTAAGCGTAAGTACGGACCAAGTTTCATTGTGCTTTAGGCGCAGCAAGAGGACGAGTTAGATTTGGTGAAGGGCGAAGAAGTCATGCTTTTCGAAGATCCTGTAGATATGCCATGGCCAAGGGTAACCAACCACTATTCTTTCCCGTATGACAAGACCCACACTTCATTGATTACATAAACATGACGTAGGTAGGCTTTGTACAGGGCGAGCGTAAGGACGGACAGCAGGGTCTGATTCCGAGCAACTACGTGAGAAAAGTGGTAAAGGAGACAGAGCCGGATGCCATCTCCACCAACAGCTCCGCCTCATCACCAACTGTCACACTGCGTCCGCCACAGAAACCGCCCGTCGCAAAGAAACCCTTGTTCACATTCGAGGCTGCTCGTCATCCGGAGCCCAACAACAACAACAGCACAGACGGATTCGTTCCTCCGGGTACATTCACTCACTACGTATGTACGTTAAAGTCTTCATACGTACCTACCACGTGTATGTACGTGTGGCGCAAGTATCCGTATGTGGTGAAGTGTGCATGTACTGTACGTACATACGATATATAAGATACAGTTGATATCCAACATACTGTACGGGTGTATTCTTTGTGTGAGATACTGTTACAGATGTGGTGAGTTGGTGTGTGGCGACTATCGACTACACGGCGGATGTGGACGATGAGATTTGCTTTTCTGCGGAAGATCTCATCGGTGTTTTGGACAAGGAGCCGAACGGAGTGGACGATGGCTGGTGGTCGGGGCGCCTGATGCGCACAGGACACAGCGGCACATTCCTCAATCTTATGGTCAAGGAAATCAGTCACGTCGAGGTAATGGAATTCTTATTGCATGAATGCCACGTCTATCTGTCCGTACGTACTTTATTTCGCTTTTGACTATCTGTGACATTTTTTATTCAGGCGGAAAGTATGCTGAAGCGACTGAACTCCAGCGCCAACCGTTCTACGACTGACGGCTTGAGAGTAGCAGAGTATCCGGCGAGTGCAAGAAATTCATCTCCAGATTCTGGCTTCCTCTCAGTTAGCGGGGCTAGTGACCCTTCTGGAGTAAGAAGACCGAGGTCAGCTATCGCTTCTTCTTCCACCACTCCACAATTCTAATGGGATGTGCGTTGGTAAACAAAAATAGGATGCTTTTGCGCGTCGTGCAATTTTTATCCTGCTGGTCACACGGCAAAACTAATCGGTGCTACTATTATGATAAGCTACTATTCGGTGAGTGTGCATGTAGAGTACTCGGCTGTTGTATGTTATGTAAGAGTTGTATTTCTGCGTTTTGTTGTAAGCTACTGTAATGCAGTATGGTTTGTCGGTTTCTAAAAGTTTCGCTGGCAGCTAATATCGCATCTGTACGTACGTACATACACAGGTATCTTTATTCGGTCAGCAAACCAGATGGACACGTCGCATGAAATGCTACCGTTCAGGGTGTTTGCTCAGTATACGAGATCCGATCCTTTGCGCCTGTAGTTTCTGGTGATCACAGGTTCAGCGTGACTTGGAATCGAGTAAACGTCCGGCTGAGTGTAATGCCACTGCTCGAGGTCCACTCCTGGCTTGAGAATCCTGTCAGCAAAGAACCCGTATCTGTGAGGCACTAGCTAAAACGAAAGGCTCTGAATTGGTTTATGGATTGGGCAGAGACCTGTAGTCTTGACTTCCTTCGTTGGGTGAATAACTTCGCATGGAAAATCTATCGTTTCGTCTGGTGCGATTCAGTTTCTTCAGACCTTCAGGGCTTTTCAGCGGAGAACTGAGCGAATTTTTCAATCGCTAAAACAGTCGCATAATAAAAAATAAAGCGAAATGGATGCGGTTGCCAGCCAGCGCCACGGAATGTTCCGAGTGTAAGTGATGCGAGCCTTTGTATCTACATACGTCTAGGATATCTCCATGTGCCCTGCACACCGCCCAGCAGGCGAAGATAGGGATGGGTATAATGGAGAGACTGGCAATAAACCAACCGATGACCTCCACAATTTCTGGCCAGGGCGGCCCAGCTTGTATCTCTCCCACATTCGGCATCGTATGAGTCCGCCAGGTAAAAATGCACATCACCTAGAAGCATGTACACGCCATTATAAGCAAAGAAAAGCACGTGGACCTGGACGCTTCTTTTATGGCATCTTCTGATGGCAAACGTGGGCCACACTGCACACTCACAAAGGTTGAAGCTGGAGTTAGCACCCACCAGCACAGGTCAAAGAAATAGAATGGACGGTTTCCTGTCATTTCTCTGACGTTTCTGTTCAAGTTGCGCACACCTGGAAGCAAAATAAGCGCCTTGTTCTACTTTCCCTTCATTCACGCCGACTATTCCCTCTAATCTATGACAGCTCGACTGGATGGCTGACATGGATGGGCTCCAATACGTATCATAAGTGATGGATCAGATGCGGGCCACGCTGTTGAACTTCGGCGAGCTGTCAGAGCCAGACGGAATTTAGATTAGTATGTAAAAAAATTATAAAACGAATTACGCACCACAGGATAGATAGAAGATATACCTACCGTAAATCCAAAACACAGCGATGCATTCCAAAAATCCCAGCAACATCAGGCTTATTCCAGACGAAAAGTAGTTCACCAGAGCAAATACAAAAATTCCACCCTGAATTTATGTAATACAGAAACAGTACATTCCGGCCAGAACAGTACACAGTTTCCTGTATAGTACATAGAAAAGTAGAACTACATGAAATATCTATGAATACAGTAGTAGTAAATAAGAGTAATAAAAACATTACAAAGAATCCATAATGTTGGTGTTGGTACAATATTTTTACCGGTTTGTTGTTAAATACGACTAGCGCTTTCTCACATTTGTCACCAAGGGCAAGCCAATGCAGAGCAGAAGAAAACAGACGACGAGGGTCAACAACTCACGACGCAGCTTCATCAGCTGATGCTCCATCAGATCCTCAAAGGTTATGACGATCAGTGCAACCGCAGAAAACTGAAACACATCTGACGTTGCGATAACTACAGAAGAGGATATTGTTTGCACCATAATTTTGCACTTGCCTGAGTGTCAACCCCCAAAAGTATCAAAAGAATGAAGAAGGAACTCGAAAAGATATGAGGCCATTGAACATCAGCAAATACAGCTGGAAATACGGCAAACACCAAGCTGGAACCTTCTGCAAAAAGAAGCGACGACATGCAAACTGTTCCATAGGCATGGTTTCCGAGTTTTCCTGTCCTAGAGTGTCCTAGAGTCCTAGAGTTTTCCTGGTTTCCGAGTTTTCCTTTTCCTGTACATTCGGCAAATTTTCCTTCTCGACTATGTCACTCTAGTCGGCCCTGGTTGATTGAGAGGTGCCAAATAGGCGCCCTCTCCTAGGAAAACCGGCTAGCTGTCATGATCAAAAGGGGAAATTGTGTGACTGAGGTCATCCGAGTGTGTAGTCAAATGGTTAAGGCGCTCGGCTGGAACTCGAGAGGTCCAGGGTTCGATTCCCTGGCACATTCGGCAAATTTTCCTTCTCGACTATGTCACTCTAGTCGGCCCTGGTTGATTGAGAGGTGCCAAATAGGCGCCCTCTCCTAGGAAAACCGGCTAGCTGTCATGATCAAAAGGGGAAATTGTGTGACTGAGGTCATCCGAGTGTGTAGTCAAATGGTTAAGGCGCTCGGCTGGAACTCGAGAGGTCCAGGGTTCGATTCCCTGGCACATTCGGCAAATTTTCCTTCTCGACTAGAGTTGTCCTGGCGCTTCAGGACAACTCTAGGAAAGCTTCATGTTTTTCCATACGTTTTCTGCATCGGAAGTCCTGTTCGCTAGAGTTGTCCTGGCTATGAATTGCGTCGCCGGGATAGTTCTTAGGTATGTAACATAGTAATCTAACCTGTTTCAAAGAAGTCCTCATATTTCAGGCCAGTATTGTTCGCAATGTAACCAAATGCGGTAAATACTACGCAGAGAGCCAACAGGCTGGTGACCACCTCGACAAAGGTGATGATCAAGCAGTCCCTGCAAACAGCGATTCGTTCATACAATTTCCATTTCTGCATAGAAGCGGATCACTGAAGAAATTCACAGTTTATTTCTGACCTCATCAATTCGTTGTTGAATTTGTTGTAGCTGGAAAAAGCTGCAATTGGCCCAAAGCCTATCCCAAATAGTCTGAAGTTTTCAAAAGCTGCATCAACCCACACCTGAAAGAAAACAGCACTTCGCAGTCACTGTCGTAGCACCAAATTGGTTTGGTGAATCGAAAGAATGCAATGTAGGTAATCATCGCATTGCAGTTGCATGCACGTGCAGTGATATACAGGGTGTTTCCTTTGGATATGAAATGTCGTTTGGGGTTATAACTTGGGAACCACAAGAGCTAAAACGCTGAAATTTTGTTTGCAGATACCCAAGAATATGCCTAGGCTCATTGTGTAAAAATTTCGAGTCGAAACTCTTATCCGAACAGAAGACAGTGGCACCTGAAGTTTTGATGGCAAAAATCACAAGATTTTAGAATCGCAAGTCAGTGTTCGCCCCATCTGACTTCCCAACTTTTTGTTTTAGGTTTTCTTCAGGACAAGCTATGTTTTAGTAACTGAAGGCTTCCCCCGAACTGGAAATAATACCATTCATGGCATGTTATTAGGTTTTGACTAGCGTTTTGAAAAAAATGCCACAAGAATTCGTCTGAACACCAGCTCTGATTCAAAAACTTGTGATTTTCGAGGTCGAAACTTGAGGTACCAATACCATCTGTTCAGATTAGAGTTTTGAGACGAAATCTTTAAACAAGGTTAGGCATATTCTTGGGTATGTGCAAACAAAATTTCAGCGTTTTAGCTCTTGTGGTTCCCAAGTTATAACCCCAAACGACATTTCATATCCAAAGGAAACACCCTGTAGTTAGCAATGCGACCAGCGAAAGGTATCCTCTTTTGCGTTTCACCTTGTAATCTGCCAATTTTGACCAATCTGGTTGAATAAGCTGTAAAAATCCATCTGTAGCTCCCGGCAATTGCAAAGCCCATGCCAGTAATCCGAACAACAAAACATATGGAATGAGAACAGTAAAGTAGACAATCTGGAGGTAAAACATCCGAACGCATCAGAATGTACACATAGCTCGTGCATCAATAGGACATCAACATCAACATACGGATCGATCTTATAGAGTCAAAGCCGTAACATGTAGCCAGAGCCGTAATACGAAATGCATTTTTAAATAAAGGTGTTTTCAAAAATCAAATGAACCTTATGTAGGATTTTAGCTGGCGAGCCAGAAATCACACGGCCTACGGTGTAGATAGGTTCTGTCCAGAAGCGAGAGTCCGATCGCCGCACAGTCAATTCTGCGTCTAGAGGTACTGGATACCAGTACTTGGAAACCCAAACTGCTGTAGGACAATGAAGTTTCAGGCTTGGACCGTCGTACTGAAGCACGGCTCAATGGAGATGGTAGCTACTTGAGCTGTGGTACTATCTAGTACTGAACTGGAGGATTGTCCAGGCACGTTTGCTAGACAGTAGAGCTGACAAAAGAGTTCTCACAGAGCTCGGGTTAGTTCTTTTCTTGCAACCAAGTCGGTAGTAGTACAGAGACACACAGGAGCAAAGGTGAGTGCAACCATACTACATAGTAGACTAGACACAAACCAAAGCAAAACAAGACAGTGAGGAGAGGGACAAAGTTGCCTCTCTCGTGAATATTGCATTTACATAAACCTATACATTTTTGTCACTTTTGTCACTCATTCTTGTGCTTCTAGCGTGCTGATTGGTTCTTTTATTTTCAGGGGTGCTAGACTCTTCGCAGAATCTTGATTTTGCTGTACTGACTTGAACTGGTACTGTGGTGCCTGCTTGGATTGTGAGGCTGAAATTTCTCCAATCCCACATGGTTCCCAGACCGTTTCATCAAGTACCAACGATGAGGTGGAATCGAACCCAAGATGGTGCTCTGCTGATGGTGGTGATACCCCTCAGGTACGTAGATATTGGTTATAAACCAATCTTCTTGTAACTCCGTTGCAGTACTGTACAACAGTCACAGATCTTGCTTGTGCACTGAAGTTGAGTGATGATGGTGTGGCTTGCTGCAGGTGCTGGAGCATTGGTGCATCAACCATCGAAGCGCTGGAGCTCGTCTCTTCCCTGAAATTGGTTCTCTGCTCAGGTACCTATCAAGACACATGGTCGCACAAGAAAGGTGCTACATAATGTAAGACTCAATAATAATATTTCTTAGCGAATAAATAAGTAGTGCATATACATACATACGTACTGGTCCAAAAATTGCTAATACTTATTTGTGAGTACTAAGTAATGTACTGTACGTGCTAATAGATAATAGTTTTCCTACTTTACGTACTCTTAGTTATGTACAATGCACATACGTAACTGCAAAATATTAGTACGTAGACCTATTTACTAGTAGTATTTATTAGTATTTATCAAGGTAGACGCGATAAGGCATATACGTAATGTACGTAACGTACTGTAGCATTCTGTCTGCAAAAAATAAATACAACGAACGTACACACAAATAATAAATACATACATTGTATACCGTAGGTACCAATAAGTCCGCTATCCTATGTACGTACTTGTACGTAATGTACTGTTATGTATGTACACTCTGTACAGTGCCTACCTAGGTACTATTTTTGGGGACGCGCGCAGACGCCGTCCCCATTCAAGATAGCGGTGAGGAAAAAAGTTTATCACAGTCGACTTGAACTTCTGTCTGTCTGTCGGTCGGTCGGTCTCTTTTCTAAGTATGCAATGAAGGATTGTATCAAATCAACCCAAAGCCGCATTCTCTATTCCAGAGTATCTAGCTGTGTACAAGATCTTTCATGCGACGGTGTTGTGTTGTAAAGCTTTTGCCTTACCGCGCGTTTTTCTATTCAGTAATGGCGTGATCCAAAGTCATAGGTCTGTGGTATTGTTTTTTTGTATTACTCAGTTTGTGAAAAGTAATCTGTTCAGACCACACTGTGTTTAGGATCCGAGTACATAGCACTGAAGATACGTTACCTACATCTGTGTAACAAATCAGCCCAATAGGCGCATGCTATTAAAGCTAGCTGGTCACCTGAAAGCCGATTTCTTGGCGCGCACTTTTTTATTCAGTAATGTTGCGGAAAGCAGAATACATTATGATATTCGCGAGTTGTTCATACTTATGCATGCACTTCTACTAGCTACGTACATAGTATGTACGTACGCATCATACAGGCTTCCTACATTATGCTTTTATTCGTACTATTATGCTGCCCTACGTACGTACCTTACGTGCTCCCTACAGTACGAATCTGCACTAACTAACACCACACAAAAAATAACTCAGGATCTAGCCAACGTAGCGCAAAGCGATTAAAAATCTCTCGATAAGTTTCAGCGGGATTGAAAATAAAAAAAACCGCATGCGTCTACGTGCCCTCTGTGTCGAGAAATCGCCAATTTCCTTAAGTACTAAAAATGTACACTTTTTTGGATTATTCAACATAACTGAACAAGCCGCAAAAATTTATTTCATTAAAACTAGCCTATCCTATGTAAAATTTGGCGTAGATTTCAATAATAGTATCGTTGATCCAAAAAATTTAACCCCTACCGAAACATTTTCAAAAATATACAAATTTTGCACAATAATATACTAGGGGTTAAATTTTTTTTAAACACCGATACTGTTTTTGAAATCTACACCAAATTTTACATAGGATAGGCTACTTTTAATGGAAAAGTTTTTGCGGCATTGTTCATTTATGTGGAATAATCAAAAAAGTGTACCTTTTTAGTATATTTTCAGTACTTAAGGAAATTGGCGATTTTTCGACACAGAGGGCACGTAGACGCATGCGGTTTTTTTATTTTCAATCCCGCTGAAACTTATCGAGAGATTTTTAACCGCTTTGCGCTACGTTGGCTAGATCCTGAGTTATTTTTTGTGTGGTGTTAGTTAGTGCAGATTCGTACTGTAGTAATACGAGCGAGCCCGCGGCGCCACCCGTTGCATGCAGACTCTTAGAAGACACGAACATTTTTTATAGGGCCGATGTACATACGTATGTACGGTACAGTACAGCAGCGAGCAGCTTGCCTGCGCTCGTCTTGGCGAAGAAAAGGCGCTGACATAAAGGCAGAATAAGCAAAGATTGATGAGAATATGATTTAGTTAAAGCCAACTAAACCTGAGAGAGGCGTAAGCTCTTTTTTGGTGATTGCACGCTTTTGTACGTAGCGTTGCATGTTTGGACAATTTGGGTTTTGTTTTGTACTATTATTCTCGAAAAGGTTGCAGAAAGAGTGCAAGTACCTACTAGGTACTGTATATAATATACATACGTGCATACATACGCGAGGTGACAGAGACTGCAAAGTTCTGTGCATACGACAGCTGACGCGGGCTACAAAGGAGGTAGACGACAGTTTTTTGAACGTGTCAAAACGTCTGTAATGAACAACATATTTTTGAGTCGAGTCATATCCTGCATAGAAATAACACAGTCAGTTTGTTCCCCCGCGTCCCCATATATTTTCCATCTTGGAAAATATACAAACAATGGTTAGCAGCAACGATGGAAAGTTATTGTGAACGGCAGAGCCAGCTCTGGGCACAAATGGGCAGAAGGCTTTTTGGGTGGCCTTGTTGTACATACAATACGATACCGTACGTACATAGTATTAGTACGTTACATAAAACATCCCTATTGTTCTGTGCTGCTGCTTTTCTAGTCGAGTTTGTCATGGCTCGAACTGCTTGAGTCAGTGGAGGAATCAGTGCTCTGCTGATGCATCTGTTCGCATTCCTCCCATGGCGTTTGGCATTTCGTTGAGGTGTGGCCGTCCTTACCACATCTGGCGCATTCTTTGTTCTGTCGCTCTTCCGCTAACTGTTCTTCCCCGTTCCTCGCGAACTTCCCCGAACTTCGGAAATGTTTTCGTGGTTCAGTCGCGCTGCTTTTCTGCGCTTTGCTAGAATGCTCATTCCATCTTTCCATGAATTTCTCATGTTCTCTTTTCCCTCGCGTTCCATACGAACGTCGTTCTTTACTGTACCGTATGCCCAAGAATAATATAAGTAGACAAGAATGAAACACTTCACGCAAAAAAACGATCCAACCCTGCCGCATTTTGACTTGAATACAATCAAGGAACATTGATTAGAATATACGAACCTGTATTACAATGCAGGAAAGTAGAAAACAATATACGTACATTACAATGAAGGAAACGCTAAAACAAATTGCGAAACAATATAAAACAATGTATTTTCGTGCATTAGAATGAAGGTTCCTTTATTACAATAGCGTTTCCTGCAAAAGAATACACTTTCATGCATTAGAATACAGGTTCCATCAATAAATAAAGCATGCATTGTAATGCACTTTCCTTCATTGTAATAGTCGAATATTACAATCACGGAACCTTCATTAGAATAGAGGTTTTTATTGTTTTAGCGTTTCCTTCATTGTAATATTCGTATATTGTTTTCTACTTTCCTGCATTGTAATATAGGTATATTCTAATGAAGGTTCCTTGATTGTAATATTCGACTATTGTTTTATTCGCATATTGTATTCAAGTCAAAATGCGGCAGGGTTGGATCGTTTTTTTGCGTGAAGTGTTTCATTCTTGTCTACTTATATTATTCTTGGTATGCCTGTGCCATGAACAAAGCTGGCGTTCTGTTCTTCTTGGTCTTCTTGCTCTTCTTGGTACTCTTTTTCTTGCTCTCGTGAAGCTTGCGCTTCTGCTTCTTCTTCAGCTTCTGCTGTTTCAGCTGCGTTCTCTTCTGGTACAGTTTCCTGTACTTCTTCGTCTTTTTCTTTTTCTTCCTTTTCTTCATAGTACAGTTTACTGTACTTGCGGTTTGCTTCCCAACCTGCTAGGATACCTTGCAAGGTCGTAAGGTCTTTCACATTTCGGTAGTCGTTGAGTACTCGCATCTTCCATCGTGCTGGAGCTTTACTCAGCAGGTGCGTGTAGCCGATCGTCTCCCTGAAATCATGATTCATGTCAGGAAATGCTCGAAAGATGGCTTCACGGATCTTTTGTGCTACCATCTTCACGCTTTCATTCTTGTTCCATTCGATGGAGTGCAGCTCATGGAAAGCTGTTGCGTACTCTGTGGATCCCACGGCAAGCTTGATGATTTCTCTTCGCAAGTCTGCGTACTTGATGTTTGGGTATGCATCTGTAGTGCATAGGTACTGACGTAGGATGAGGCCCCCTAGAAATCTGCCCAATTGGAAGACCCATAGTTCTTCTGACTCCCATAGAGATGCTGCGTACATTTCGTACTGCTTGAAGAAGTATGAAATCTCCATTGGCGTCGCATCCAGTTTGTCCCAAACTTTTGGTGGAGGGATTCTTTGTCGCCTCCGTACTGGATGTGCTGTGCCTCCTTCTGACAGTTCTTCGTCAAAGCTGCTGTGCTCTGAATTGGAATGACGATTGTATCGTCGGCGGTGCCTTCGTGATCGTCTAGAAGACTCACCTGAATCGTCGTTACTACTGTCATCTGGTGGGCCATTTCCTCCGCTTCTTCTGTAGCGCTGCAGTGGAAGTTGCTGTTGCACTGGTGGTTGGCCTCCGCTTTCGTTCGATTGATACGATGTTCTTCTTGTACCTGCGCCTGTATTTCGATGCTGTGAGTTCTGCTCTGAAAACTCTTCAGCAGATGTGTACATTGTGCCCTGTATAGGAGCACTTCCTATTTTTCTTTCTGGCGCAGTTGTAGTTCTTGCTGCGGCTCCAGTGGTTTGGTGTTGTACGGACAATCTCTGTTGTCCTGGAGGATTGAACCTGGAGCTGTCGCGATGAGCGGCAGATGCTTCTTCTGCAGCTGTTCTCGTTCTCACGCTAAATTTCTTCAACGGTTCTACAACCGTTGTTCGTACTGTACGTAATTCATGAGATGGTCTAACCATCTGTGGCTGTAGTTGTACTAAGTCGTCAAGCTGAAACTGGAAATGTTCCATTTCCTTCTGTTCAATGAACTGCAGTACTCGATCCCTATTGTCCTGGACCCATGACCACATCTTTTCTTCTCCTTTGCAAGCTGATGATGGAGCTACAGCTGTTGCTAAACTTGGTGCTGACACTGCGGTGTTATTGTTAGCTGTCACTTCTGTGTACTGTTTACAGTACTGACTTACCGTTGGTGCAGTGCAGACGTTGCTTGCTTCCATTCCTGTTGTGCTGGCAGTTCCTTCGTCTTTCACCAGGTGCTGGGGACTAAAGATCTTTGATCTTTCTGCAGTCTCTGAAATATTCGAGAAGCATTTCGCCTCTTTTCCTGTACTGAAAAAGCTATAAGCTTTTTCGTTGCCCTTTTGTGGACGATTCATCCCACTCTCACCCATGATAAAGAAGCTATCAGCTTCTGTTGGAAGCAGTCTCGCTTCCTCTTCCTCTTCTGTAACGGCGCTATAAGCCCCGTGCTTCGTACTTTTCTTGGGTTGATTAGCGTGAGTGCTAGTACTTACCTTTGTAGTAGTGCTAGAAGGGTCAGTCGCGAAATTCTCCTGCTGCTGCGGTACGTTCGACGTCAAGGTTGCTGAAAAGTCGTGTGAGTACTGAGTTGCTTGACTGCTTTGAGCAGTACTGTCGGCGTGGTGTGGAGCTTTCTCTTGTTCATCACCAGATTTCGCCAGTTCCTTGGCTCGTGCCCTTCTCGTCTTCGCTACCGGTACCATTGTTGATGGTAGGCGCCTTGTTCTGTCGTGCCACAGTTCTCAGGCCAGTGCTGAAAGTCTCTTCAGCCTTTGAATCAGCAGATGAGTTGCGATTTCTTCGGATCTCGTTAGCTAGACGTCCAAGTGTAGGATCTTTAGCTGGCGAGCCAGAAATCACACGGCCTATGGTGTAGATAGGTTCTGTCCAGAAGCGAGAGTCCGATCGCCGCACAGTCAATTCTGCGTCTAGAGGTACTGGATACCAGTACTTGGAAACCCAAACTGCTGTAGGACAATGAAGTTTCAGGCTTGGACCGTCGTACTGAAGCACGGCTCAATGGAGATGGTAGCTACTTGAGCTGTGGTACTATCTAGTACTGAACTGGAGGATTGTCCAGGCACGTTTGCTAGACAGTAGAGCTGACAAAAGAGTTCTCACAGAGCTCGGGTTAGTTCTTTTCTTGCAACCAAGTCGGTAGTAGTACAGAGACACACAGGAGCAAAGGTGAGTGCAACCATACTACATAGTAGACTAGACACAAACCAAAGCAAAACAAGACAGTGAGGAGAGGGACAAAGTTGCCTCTCTCGTGAATATTGCATTTACATAAACCTATACATTTTTGTCACTTTTGTCACTCATTCTTGTGCTTCTAGCGTGCTGATTGGTTCTTTTATTTTCAGGGGTGCTAGACTCTTCGCAGAATCTTGATCTTGCTGTACTGACTTGAACTGGTACTGTGGTGCCTGCTTGGATTGTGAGGCTGAAATTTCTCCAATCCCACACTTACTTTGCCACTCCATTTGAGTCCTTTGAACATAATAACGTAGATTAAAATCCAACTGACTGCAAGACTAATGAGCAACGGAATATTGAAGGTTACAGGATTGTCGATGCCCGATGAAGTACGCAGCACGTGCTTGCTGAAACAATGCATTCATACAGTACGTAGGTACAGTAGTTAAATGGGTTACATGTCATCAGAATCGTATATCACCTAAAGTATTGCTCCGTCGGTTGCTCATAGGAATTATTTGGAGGTGGCAATGTACGATTGTCCCAGCATTTCCAATCGCTCCATGGAGGTGAGCAGTACAAATATGGCGGAAGCTCTCCATGGACAGCGGCACGAAGAGTGGCGTACAAATAGTACATAGCCCAAGCGATGACCACATTGTACCAGACGCAAAAGAAGCTCGAGATGACCAACATCCCCACTCCAACACCTTCACATGCAACAAAAATTCAAGGCAGCCCCAGCTTGACCCTCAAGGATCAAAAATGCAATCCAGAGGGTTACGGTATCCACATACATACCTGTGAAAAATGGACATATTCTGGATATTGCTCCGACTGGTCCCTTTCTTGTATACTGGCCAATCGCAACTTCCATTACAAACATGGGAAAGCCGCAAACAACAACCATAATGAAATATGGCACCAGGAAAGCACCTGAATATTATGGACGCTGACCGACATCGCTATCTGCTGGCATTATCGGATTGCGATTTCAACAGATGATATCATATTGTGTACGTAGGTACCTCCGCCATTTTTGAAGCACAAGTACGGAAATCGCCACATATTCCCTGCAAAGGTTTTTAACGTAAGCAGAAAAGCGAAATTAAAAAATATCAGGGCTCTTAAATCTATACAGTACTTACCGTAATTATAGAACTGCAGCTAATTATTACTTTCGCGCATGCGCCGGCGTATTCCGGCTTACCAAGGCCGACAGAGTAGCCAATTACTGAGACAATAAACTCCATCTTGCTATCCCAAGATCGTTTCATCTGTCGTTCTTCCACCTCCATATTTTGTGCCGTTCTAAAGAAGTTCGACATGCCGCGAAGAAACTATTTACGCCACACGTCAGAGTTTGAAACATCAAAGTCTTTCGAAGCTAGCAGGGGGCGATCCTTTCAATCTTCTCACACTGATGGTTCTATTGTTAAAAATCTCCAAATGAAGCTAACAAACATATCAAACAAAAGCTGCCTGTGTTTCCCATTGACGCACCGGTGCCTTTTTGCTAGGTGAAATATAATTACAATGAGCTTTTGTTGGCATAAAGCTACGGATAGATGAGGTGCTCAATGGCAAGGCAAAGTAAGTAAAAGTACAAACCAATGTCATGAGACTTTCATGTTTTTCCTGTAAAGTTTCACGTTTTCTTTAAAGGGGAACTTTGCGCGGAAAATTCGGGGTAAGGCCACACACATCATTAGATAGAGCATAAAAAATGCTGCAAAACGCACCAAGTCCCATCCCTCTACGTTGCGTCATTCTTGAGTTACAGGCACAATACTGATCAGTGAGCCAGAAACTCAGCTTGAGAGCACGTAGCTCGCTAACCACTGCACCAATCTGAATAATTTTTCTACCACCGTGTGCTCCGTTTGGTGTTCTACCTTTTTGTTGTATAAAGTTTCGCTGTATCTTCACTGCCTGTGGAATGGGAGGCCAAAAAACAGGTGTCCTTGCGAAGTTTAGCACACATTTCGTCCACGTCCTCGTCATGGACAAAATATGTGCTAAACTGCGCAACGACACACGTTTTTTGGCTTCCCATTCCACAGGCAGTGAAGATACAGCGAAACTTTATACAACAAAAAGGTAGAACACCAAACGGAGCACATGGTGGAAGAAAAATTAGTCAGATTGGTGCTCTCAAGCTGTCTACGTGCTCTCAAGCTGAGTTTCTGGCTCACTGATCAGTATTTTGCCTGTAACTCAAGAATGACGCAACGTAGAGGGATGGTACTTGGTGCGTTTTGCAGCATTTTTTATGCTCTATCTAATGATGTGTGTAGCCTTACCCCGAATTTTCCGCGCAAAGTTCCCCTTTAAGTAGATATAGAATATAGATATAGTACGTATGTATGTTGGGCGAGAAGTGTATAATTATTGGGCACCGTGAAATCACTACTAATCATTATTAAAAATACTGAAGGTGCAATGTGAAAGTGAGAAAGCAAATCATCAAAGCCGCATGGTCAATCAAAACAAGAGAAAAAACTAAACAACATATGCAGTACACCATTTTCCCTGGAGAATTCGCCTTTCGCGATAACGCTGTGCGTGATTTCGCAGTGCACTTAGCTAACTTGCACTTTTTAGCACACTACCAAAACTCGCCACGTAGTAAATTTTTTTTGCGTATGCCACGTACTCCTAAAGCGCGCGCTCTAGGAGTACACAAAAATTTACTACGTAGCGAGTTTTGGTAGTGTGCTAAAAAGTGCAAGTTAGCTAAGTGCACTGCGAAAATCACGCACAGCGTTATCGCGAAAGGCGAATAGGAAAGTAAGTCCTTCCTTCTCAATGAATATAATATACGTACTGTACATATTTCGTTGTCATGTTCAGACGAGAAAGCATACAATATCCAAACTGCACCCCAAATCTGTGGAACACACACATAGACAAAGACGTTGAAACTTAATGCACACTGAAGCAAAAAGCTAACATACTCATAGAAACAGGTACCCGGAATATCATGACAAAAGCCAAACGACTGACTGAGAGACTTGCATGATGAGACCAAAGCTATCAAATGGCGATTGAAGCTGAGGATGAGAAAAAGCGACTTAGTGGAGTGAGCTTTGTTCAGCTATTAGTCAGTCATGGTAGTGCATTCTTTCATGACGAAGTAGGTGGTCTGTGATAGCAGGCAGACGGCTTCTCCGCATTCTTCACAAGCTGTTCCATCTCCGAATGCAGATGTCCGTACATGATACGCTGATGAATGAAGAGAACGGCGAGAAGACTGCAGGCTATGATCAGCATCATCTTGATCACGCGATTCTCACTGCGCAACTCCGACACCGCACTGGCCACATCCAGCAACGAAGGCGGCTCCGGCTCACCCTGCAACACGTACAACCAGTGTGTGAGTGACCCCGAATGGCTCCACAACCACGGGCGCAAGGAAAAATAGACCATTCCGCGCAAAACGAGCAGCGCTTCTCTCCGGCAACAGACTATAAAATCCCCCGTCTGTCTGTCTGTCCGTCGTGACCAGCGCAACGTACTTGACAGTACCACAGCACATGTACGTACTGTACCTCGGTACTTGGCGTGAGAAGTAAGAAGAAGAAGAAGAGAGCTTACGAAGGGACGAGGTGGATACTCGGAGCGAGGAGTGAGGAAGCCGGCTTGCTCAAAGTCATTGGGAGAACCGCCAGACGACGGCCGATCATCAACTTTACACCTCAGCCTTCAACAAAAGCACTTGGTTCACACAGCAAATAAGGCTCCTACAGTACGTACAGTAGTTAGATACGTTGTACTGCCGTGTACATACATACATGCATACATACAGGCTGTTCTCAGTTGCGACAAATTATCGACAGATTCTTTTCTTTCCGCCCGCCCTAGTCGCTACGTACTTTACGTCATCACGGAACAGCCTTCACAGTAGCCAGCCATGTCAAGCAGCACGCACGCACATACTGAAAGTTGACCTCACCTGTGTTCCAAGACATCTTCAGGAGCAGCTTCTTTCCAGAACTGTGTCAGCTGTTCGTTGGATGGGCCACCGTTGGCCACTTGCGCTTCGCTTAATGGCAGGCTCAATATGAGAAATTTATCCTTGTACACCGTGTCCTGGTAACCTGCAATCAGTGCGGAACCGACACTAGACATAGCGACACTAAAAGTATTCGTGTGCACTGTTGTACCGTACCTACATATACTGTACTTTATAAGTCTAGCGCAAAAAACTGCTTCAAGACAAATACGAGGACGTTGAAGTGAATGTACTACTAAGTACTAACCAGTTTGCAGATAGACTTTGATGATGGTCTTATCGCCGGATTTGATCCAGCCGGAGCTCGGACGCACTTTGAACTTCTCGGGCGCCGTAATCTTCACCTTGAAAGCCACTGGCTTCCCACCAGCCGGATTGCGCAACGCCACGACATCCACACGCTCCTGCTCACCAGGCACCGACTGGAACAACAGCTCCTCCCTCGGCCTACAACACAACACATAACATAACATGGTAAACTACTGTACGGTAGTACTTTAGGTGCGTGGGTAGGTAGCCGACAAAAAACTGAGGCGCAAATTGATCTCTTTGCCTGCCACCTTCCGGCACCTCTTCATATCTACCATACAGTAATTTTGCGCCTCTGGCAGCTGAATTTTGGGGCACAAATGGAAATCTGGGGCGGAAATGCGCCTCAACTTACCTACCACGTACGTACCTACCCCCCAGGGTGGTGCTTACGAGATGGCGAGTATCTGTCCAGTCATGGGCAGGGGTGTGAGGGCGGACAGTCGTTGTTCTCCGATCTCTTTGGCTTTGGCGGAGAGAGTTCTGGATGCGGACGAGGAGCTGCCGCCGCGTCCACTGCTTCCCTCTCTCTTCCTACTCTCCTTCTTCTCCTCCGCTCCTCCTCCTCCTCCTTCCAGCAGATGCGTCTCTCTCACTCCTCCAGCAGTAGGAGAGCTGGCAGCTGGGGAAGAAGGGGAGGATGTCGTGCTTGTCGCTTGGCCTTCGATTGTTGCGTTCAGCGATGCACAAGCCTCTTCGCCCGTACTGTCAACAGCTGCTACCCCGCCTGATTTCTGATCCGCAAACTTCACCGACTGCAAAAGACGCACACATACACACGCAATGCTAGCATAGTGCATAGGCAAATGGAACAGCAGGCAAACATCAATCAATCATCCGTGCCTGTCTGTCATCACATACGCCACGACTGCACCAACAACACACAGACCTTAGAAAAAGCTCTGCGGAAAAATCTAGCGCTAGTCATCGCTTTCTGCACATACAACCAACCACACGCACTTTTCCCATCTTTGCTGCTGCAAGTCCAACGCGTTGGCGATTGTAGCCTGTAGCTTGGCTATTCCTCATGCACTGCTGTACGCTAGAAGACCGGTCGAAAAGTTTGCAAATTCAATCATCATAAGAATTTCGTCAGTAATTGGCCGTCGACAGCGGAAGCAGTCAAGCAAGTCAATGCCACACAGGCACGTAGGGTAGGGGAAAAGTAAGCAAGTATGAAGCAAAGAAGAAGACGAGAGACGACTGAGTACTTAGCATCCGTCAAAAGGCGACCCGGGACCAATAAGATAAGATTGATCAATGAAAAAAGCTCTGCCAATGCCACGCCACCCACAACATAGTACACGCGTGTACGTGCGTACACAGTCCCGCTGCTTCTTGACAGCCTGAGAATGGCAGAGGAGGGTAGGAGGTCTGCCGTTCGCTCAATCTTCGCCTTCCTCTCGAGTGCGCCCGTACACTAATTCGCTAAGCGACAGCCGGCCTTCTTCACACACACCAAAGGACTTGAGAGAAGGCAAAACGCACGCAGTCAACCATCCACACACATACACAGCTCTTCATCGCTTCATTCAACCACATTACTCCTCTACCTCAGCATAGAGTAGAGTATGCATATGCGAGTACTCAACGTACACTACGCCTCCTGCGCTCACTCATTTACACATAAAACGAGCGTTGGCTGTTAGCAGCAAGAGCTTTATACCTATTGGCGTTTGTAACTAGCAACTAAGCTCAGCAGCAGCCTGAGAAGAGTGGAGCTGAGAGAGATTTCGAAATATCAAATAAGCTATCAGTCCTCCCTACAGGCATACGCTATCAATCCAACTGTTATTTCGTTCCTCGCGCATAAATAAGTGCAGAGGGCGAAATGAAATCCAACATATCCTATGTATCAGTACCTTTCGTTTGAAGGGTTTTGTATTCAGAAGTGCGCTTCCTGTGAGTGCAGCCGGAATATGAGGTAACTCCGAGCCGATGAAGTCTCCCTCCTCGTACAGACCAGGGTTTGTCGAACGCTGAGCGTATTCTTCAGCATGAACACGCAACAGACTATACGTACAGTTACAATACACGCACAGAGAGCGCACGCTTCCTCTGCTGCTTCGCATGAGTCAAGAATGAAGCCGTCGGACCGAGGGGGCGGCCAAGAGCTCTTAAAAACTCTACCTAGTCACTCATGATCAGAAAAAATTGAGTTATGTCATGCGCTGCCACATGGCGTGGCGTCTGTTGATGAGTGTTTGTCGCTGAAGGAGTTAGGAGTTTCCTTCTTGTGCGTATTGTACGTACTCGAGTTCTGAGCCTTCGGGTGTTTGAGCTCCCTCTCGTATCCAGCCGTTCTTACATCCATGAACAGTGTGCGCTTTCACTGTTTGATAGTGATCCAAGAAACTGTAGCTATCCTACAAAACAGAAAAACAAATAAAGCAGGGACAAATTGAGGCGTATAAGTAGGCCGTATGTACTGAACGTAGAAAATGACAGCAGCGTAACAGTTAGCCATAGGCCTATATGCTATGATAGTCAATCGTGTGATGCAAATGCTAACGTAACATACGGCTGACCATACATGCAGTTGTTATACAAAGACCGCGGTCGTTTTGTA
>JASAMW010005935.1:0-13875 GCA_030247985.1 Epsilonema sp. ZAB3_2 | reverse complement strand
TTTTGCCCACATAATCCTGAGCGTTTACTATTTATTGGTAAAAATTTCAAGTTAAAATTCTGCATGGCATTGAGAAATACAGCCATATTTTGCTAATACTGCGATATTAGCAAAGAAATACAGCGATAAGAGATCTTCACAATTTTCAGCATTTTCACCGTACTTTTTGACTACTGCTGCGATTCTTCCCATCAAAATATCGAAAAACATGGAAAATGGCAATCGTGTACTGCTGCATTTTTTTCGAAAATGATAAAACGGAATTGGATTCCGTCTTCTGTACGATCTTATTTCTGTCTTTCCACCCCCAGAAGGAATTCGGGAGTCATAAAATCTGATGAGTATGGCTGATCAGCTGATGATGGAGCGCAACACTGATGAAACATGAGAAGGACTGGACAATCTCCAAGCAATGCCACCAACATTGTCAATATATTTCGTCCGTTTAGGGCTTTAGGTTCCATCTTGATGAAACTATTTTGCTCTTAAGAAAGAGCCGTTGGGCTCTCAAAAAGAGTCTTTCAATCATGTGGCAGTAAAAAGTCGGTAGAAAAAGTTCGAGATTGCTGTTTTGAAAGGAAGGGGATAATTTGAGTACTACTATAGCATTTCACCTCTAAATTTTTATCAAGTAAATGGTAAACGCTCGGGAACATGTGGGCAAAATTTGAGCGAAATCGGTGCAGGATTACCTGTTAAAATTGGCAGTCAAAATCGTATCAGAGAAAAAAGAGCACCCTGTATGTTGTATGTATACGTACGAACTATGTACGAAGCAGCAAAAGCGGCACTGCTTCAACAAGCCTGGCCTGCAAAATCCGGACTATTCCCCTGATTTTTCTTCCGCCGAAATTTCTTCGGAAAAAATTACTTCCTTTCTTGCATTCGTTCGCTGCACATGGTGTAATTGGCGTAAAATCCGGTCACATTGGTGACGTAATGCACACTGGCCAAGTGCTTCTTACATGCGATCAATGGATGCGTGCCGTCCACATTGAATTGTTGTGAGAAGTCTGAGATTCTCGGAATTCCCAGGCTTTCAGCCAGAATTCCCGTGAAAAATACATCCTCCAGAAAGATGTAGGAGCCGTCGTAGGAGAGTAAAGCTTCTGTTAGTTCTTTTGAACTGAATGTCCCGTGAGAATATAACTGCCGCCGGCAACAAAGTCGGGGAAGTGGTGTTAGGGTAGTCAACTTCGCTGATATACCTGAAGAGTTCGAGAAAAATACTGATAATATATGTTTTATGCTCTTGGTTTTATTTTATTTCTTTATTTGCAGGATTATTTATTTCTTGCTTATGGCCTATTCGCATATTTATTTATCTAACAATTATTTATTAGCCTAGCCTAAAGGCCTCTATTTTTAACAATTTAGAATATTATTTAGCTATACCTATTTATTTAGGCTATCGCTATGTATTTAGCATGTTTATTTTGCTTTTATTTATTCATTCATTTTGCCTTATTTATGTATTACCATTTTGATATGATTTGCCGAACTGGCGGCGATTTTCGCCTTACTAATCCATAAATTGCATCGTTGCTGCAATTAATATTTGCAAGAATGGGTGAAAGTCCTTGATGCAAAGTACCGTATCATCATCCGCTTTCATCACCAAATTTGCCGACTTGCAAAACTCTGACAGCCAGGCGAATGCCAAACCTTTAAAATACATGAACCGCAACGAATGTTCACGGGTATTCAACTACAATAATAACGCTAATGCAATACACAGCACCTGTTTTGAGCGTCAAATTTTTGTACGTGTCATGAAAATCTGCCATGACCATGTCGCCGTAGTAGTTGCTTTCATTTAGCAACTTTTCCATTGACGAATTCGTCCGCATGCCTGTCAGAAAGAAAGCTTCAAAATTTAAGATCTCACGCTGGTATTTTTGACCCAAATTTAAAGGCTTCCTCGTAGCGGCTGTATGCAAGATAAAAGTGATTACGCAACAAGTGAAAAAAGCATGACCCTTCCTCTACACGTACACCAAACGGCAGCGCCAATGCTCTTGTATTCGGCGCAGTACGACACGACAAAGAACACCCCAAAAACCATGCGATTTGGGTGTTCCGAAGGAACCGCTGGTTATTTTTCAACACGAGGCATACCGTTCAACGCGTATTGACGAGACGAATCGATCGTTACCTACGGCTCCTTTCTACATTGCTTCTACGCGCAAAGTCATTCAAGAAAAACATGTTTGAAAGAGTAATCGTTTCAATCAAGAATAGCGTCACAGATAGGCCGTTTCATTCGAGAGGCGCTCTATGGCGCGCTAAAGAGATCATCTAACAAGCTTTCGATCGATATCTTGAACTCCTTCCAACTCGCTTTTGTTGGCCCAGGAGAGAGCTGGACCGCATTTTGATAGTTGTCCCTGCATAGCATAGACAGTTGTCCATGCATAGTACGTAGACGAGCGCAGAAAGCGCGACCGGAGCGGAAACAGCGCAACGGAAAACAAGCAGACGGATGATCGAATGGTGTCAGTGTGGTGAGTACGGTACGGTATGAGTACGGCATGGCGAAAGTGGCAATAAATAATAGAGGACTGAGGCGTGGTGTGTGCTTGTGGCTGCGTATGTTATGAATTGCCGTGTTCGTTGACGCCCGATAAGGAATTGCAGTTCAGTGGATGAGTGAGTTGGAGTTGGTGGTTGAGGAGGTGAGTTGGCAGCGGATGAGCTGAGAGTTGATGAGTTGGAAGTTGAGGTCTGGTTTGAGTGATCGGACGGAACGGCTCGGTGGATCGGCGGCGATTCGGCGTAACGGCGCTTTGGAGGTTTCAGCTGACGGCGCAAGGCGGATCCTTCGGAGCGACGGTCGAAGCAGCTGGCGATTTGGCAGTTGTCGGTCCTGTGACTGTAAACGGAGCTAAAGATAAGAATAAAGAGTTTATCCTTTACTTGTCGTTGTTGTCTCGCATCTCACGCAGTGTAGTACAGCAAGTGCACAACAGTAAACAGTACACAGTAAACGGTACAGCTTTCCTAGACACAGCCAACAGTACACACCAAACTTTGTCATAGTCAGGAAGTGAAAACAACTGGGATTTGGATATCACCAGATACTTCACCAATAGTACGTAAGTCCACGCTCAGAAACATCAGCGTGAGACCTTAAAGAAAGTTTCAGATCTCGTAGCCAAGTTTCTCGAATTTCCCTTCTTGTTTTCTCGGATTCAGGGGGCGACAGAATGAACACGATTTTTTCCGGCTTTGTCACGCACACTGTTGGTGCTGTAGCCAGGAAGTGTATTGAGTAATCGAATATTTCTATCCTAAATTCCTTTTTGACGAAAAAAATGAACTTGTTGAGGAATGAGTTTTCATCGAATTTGGAAAGTTGTAGCCAGATCATACTGTATGCAAACAAAAGAAAGCAGAGCAAGCATGTAAAGAAACAATACATGCGATGCGATGGACGGCGAAGTATAAAGGCGCGACACATGTGCTCTGCTCTGCTACCATGTGACGCAGAGGAAGCGGCCCAACTGATCACAACACAAAGACAGAACAAGAATGAATACATACGCCACTAGACATAGGAAATAGCTGAACACACTCATATCAAAAATATATAATTTTGCTAGGGGAAGAATGGACGACGAAACGAAACAAGCATCCCTGGCAGATATAATGGCCCCAATTTTTTGGGTTTTTGAAATATCCAATTATTTGGATATCCAATTTTGTGGGTTTTACGAAACCATTACATTGGGTTTTACGAAACCATTGTATTGGGTTTTACGATTGGTTTCGTAATATCCAAAATTTGGGTTTTACGAAACCATTTTCGCCTTTCGTAAAATCCAATGATTACAATGGTTTCGTAGAACCCAATGTAATGGTTTCGTAAAACCCAAAAAAATTGGATATACAAATAATTGGATATTTCAAAAACCCAAAATAATTGGGGCGCATATCTGCCAGGGAAGGGATGCTCTCTTTCGTTTACACTATGTCGTCCATTCTTCCCCTATAAGCAGCGTTATATATATTGTATTTTTGCTACCACGAATGACATCTTTAGCATACTGCACGACTTGCACTATCGTATCACGGCTGCTCGCTCATTCACATGAAAGAAATGCGCTCGAACGGTTGTCCGTCCGCTAAACGCCTTAGGTAGCCCCCTATGCATAGTAGCCCCAAATAGGACCCTCTTATTTTTTGCATTACCCCACAGATAAAAGATAGATACGGTATGTAAAATCAACATTAAAACAGCGATCGCGAACAAGCGCTATTCGTCAGGCGGCGAAACACCATCACATTGTGCTGGAACCAGGGCAATCTTGCGCTCTTGCGTAAAATTTGCGTCCATTCCTCGTCCTGCTGGAAACAGTTATGCAGAAACGTCTGTAGAATCCAATCGAGCGATTTATTATTCACGTGCCAGTATCCAACTTGGCCCTTGACGGCCCAACTGTCCCAAAAGTTCGTTAGCTGGATCATTGGGCACCGGAAGAACTGTGAATCTGTGAGCAAAAGCCGTGCACAGAGCTACGCCCGATAAGAGCCAAAAGCGTCTTCCAACTGGGACCCCCGTCCACCACCTGGGGGACGCCGTCCCCCAAGTGGGGGATGCTAAATGAGACGCCCACCCAACATCTTTTGAGTATTCGCATTGTTTCTTTTTGGTGGGCGTTTTATGCGTTTCGTCTCAAACCTGGTGAAAGGCGTCCCCCAGGTGGGGGGGGGGGGGCACGTGGGTCCCAGTTGGGGAACGCTTTTGGCTCTTATCGGGCGTAGCTCTGCGCACGGCTTTTGCTCACAGATTCACAGTCATTCTCTATTATGGAGTCCTGGTAGGTAATATTAGCCCTGGTGTCGCACGGAGTAAAACTCCAGAACTTTTACTCCATTATTTAGAAGTGATGAAATTTTGTCACTTCTATATGTGGAGTTTTTACAGAGAAGTTTCGTTAAGGTAGGTTGCGCAAATCCTATTCCTTTGCACCATTTTTGTATGGGGAAGTAAAGGAAAAATCAGTGTTTTGTTTTGGTCAAATTCTATTCCTTTTCATTTGTGAAAATGGTGGTTCTAACTCAAAAATTCTCCGCTTTCCGGAACTACCCCACATTACCCTACCCAGCTGCCACTTCGCAACGAGACATGATGACAACCTCCAGAGGGCTCCTTTTCCAGCTAACGAACTCGTCTAATCACGACTCCTTTGTTGGCGTGCCGGAAAATGTTGGAGAGCAGAATGTGCTGGAATGTGGCGGGAATATGTTCGCCCACTTCCAAACAGAGGATCCAATCAAAGTTTTCCGGGAAGATATGCGGCACGGTGAGATCTAGAAACTGTACGGAGTGATTGGTGTGATCTTCGATGAATGGGGACCCGTCGAAGGCTGCATAGGAGCGAACTACTGCTGAGAGGCTGGATTTGTAAAAGCCTGAATAATGAACAATAAAGAAACAAAGAACAATAATTTGAGTCCGGTGGCTTCAGTGAGGGCGAATCTGCGATCATTGCAGCCGGCGATCTCAATTAGTACATGGTACCAGTGTAGGTAATGGTACTGCCGAGCCGAACCCTACATACGTGTAGAAATTCTCACCTGTTCCCTCGCCAAAACTAGCAACTTTTTCTCCACCCAACATCGACTGTAAACCAGCGGCTAAACCCTCGTCGTGCTGGTGCTGTTTCGCGTAAGCCCATTTGCACCATGCACCAGTTTCTGTGACCTGCGAAATGTGTACCCCACATCAATCGGTCGGTATCGGTACATTGTACTAGCGTATTTTAAAAAAACCTGTCTACTTGTGCTATTTCTGTTTGCCATCATTGCTCACAGTGTTGTTTGCGCACTGAAGTTGCCCCAGTTTTTTCATCACTTCGTTCAACCGGTGTGATAAGTTTCTGAAAACTTCTTTCTGCTCATTTTCTCTCAGCTGTCGATTTTCGATAGTTCGATAGTTGGCGAACGAGAACAAGGAGACCAGAACCAAAGCAGTGATAGTAGCCGCAACGAGGGTGCAAAAGTTGGGTTTACTGCAGATTCTGAAACTTCTAAGCAGCCGCGGCATTTTCCGCACAGGTTTCATACATACGACTGTCCGACAGAGATGTGACATGAAGAATGAAAAGTACATAGTTCAAACCGCATGTGATAAAAAAATCGGAAATCGGACGACCGCGATTTTCAGAATTTGATGCTGTGCCTTTAACTTGGGCAATTTGTTCCCTATCGTTTTCAATCAATCAATCACCTATTTCTTTAATCCGAGTGAGAGCATCAAGAGCGTTGATTTTAGCAAAAATATATAATTCTGCTTAGGAGTTAGGGGAAGAATGGACGAGGACGTAGTGTAAAAACAAAACAGAGCATCCCTGGCAGATATTCGCACCAATTTTTTGGGTTTTTGAAATTTCCAATTTATTTGGATACCCAATTATTTGGTTTCGTAAAACGGGTTTCTGTAAAGATTTGCATTTGCATAACACAGCGAAGACCGCCAGGTTCATAATCAATGCATCGACTCGACGCGCCATAGTGAATGCATTTGCATTCCTGCCAGCGACAGCCGCGCAAGAAATGCTGCTCACCCCTCGACTGGAATATGTACCATATAAAAGCGGAGTGCAGAGGCAGAATTCTCAGTGTCTCTCCGCCTGTCTGCCAGCGACTCTCCGTTTCAGTCGGCGTCCCAGCCGGCCCAGATCGACTGTCTACCTGCTCAACTTGGCTAGGTGCCAGGACAAGCCAAGAACTGGCTGTGGGGTCGAACCTTATGGTTCTAACCTTGCTCGCTAGTACTATGCTCGTCCCTGTTGCATCAGCTCAGCTGGTCAGCTAGTCCCAGACATGTACCTCGCCATGCTGCTCGATTGATCTGTCTTTTGTCGCCGCCTTGACCTTACTTATCTTTGCTTTCGACAAGGTCTACCGGGTAGCCTAGTAGCTATATCCCTATAACCGTCCTGTGACTTTTGCTTGCAATAACCAACAGTTCTACAGTAAAGTACTGGATCCGCAACCCCGCATACCTTCGTTGCCGCCCTTGCTTGGACCAGTTGCTGGAAGGGGCCTTGAAGAACCGCCGACGTGACCTACCTCCCGCGGAGGCAGAGCTGGGAAGTGGCACTCTGCAGGGTGTCCTACAGTCCGCCAAAAGGACTCAAGTCGGGGGAAGTCCTGCCGCTTCAGGGTTCGACCGAGGGGAATTACTCGGTTAGTGAGCGACTTCTCCTCGAGAATCGTCTCGGAGTCTCGCAGCTGCCGTAGGGACAGGACTGGCCGCCCTGTCCGTCTGTAGATCCGGTTTTGGTGGAATTTCCCGGGGACACCACGGAGCAGAAATTCTACACTTGGACGTCCCGGCGAGGCGGCTGGATACCCACTGAGCTTCTCGGCTGTCATTGGTCTGCGGCGTGGACGCTTGGTCAAAACGGTCTCGTGCTGAAGGCAACCCCAAGGGATCTTGAGGCCATGCATGGAGGCAAAGTGCGGAAGTCCGGAATGAGCTCTGCACTGGATGACACTGTTTGGTGACCTGCATCCAACTGTCACATCGCCTACGCCCTACTTACCCCACCTAACCTACCCTGAACAATGACAATTGGCAGTGTCATTCGACAGAATTTTGGATGGGTCATGCCTGTTCGACTTAGCTTCTATGCTGACGCCTGCACCAGGATCGACTTCAGCTTGTAGCGATGGCCACCCCAGCCATTGCCATCCTGGCATCGCCATAGCCAATTCTTCAACTTCATGGTGGCGCTCGACTATTCTTTTGATGCAGTTTTTGCCCCTGCACCTGTTGCAGCTCGCCACAAACTGCACTTTCGACCCATCAACTATCACCACCATCCGCCACCACTCTACCTTGACTACCCCAGCAGAAGACAGTCACATGTTGCCGTTTGGAGCCGCTGGAGATCGGCTGATCGACATCGCCTCTGGCCCAGTGAATCCTCCATCTTCACCTGCAGTTCACTTCCGATTTTTTTCTGCAACTGTCCTCGCCTGTTTGAGCTCGACAGGATCCAAGAGGAAGAAAACTACTATCACTACTACCAACTGCAGCTGAAGCCAAAGATGGACCTTGTTCCAGAAGTTCACCAGCCATCCTCATCTCCATGCAGTTCGCTCCAGGGTCTGCACCTCTGCAGGCCTCAGGCTTCATGTCTCGCCAGCAGCTGAACTTTTCAGTGGATCGCCTGCAGCCCTTTTCGATTTTCGACCTTGTTCCAGCCAGCAGCTGTGTTTTCCCCAGCTGCCCATTATGACCCTGACAGTGACTCACCAGAGCATGACTCATACACCAGAGCCTGACCAGAGCCTGACAGTGACTCCATAGCTGACTCAACTGCCAGTGCAGTCAGGTCATCTCCTAGATCCCCTCAGCTTGATTTTGATGCTTCATCAATCCTGCTATTGGAGCTTCATCTCAGATCACACTACCTACTACTGCTACTACTACTACTACTACATACGACTACGACTTTTTATCACTTTTGCTTCAGTAGCCACCTTGCTCCTCTGCTAGCCAGCTATCCGTTGTTAACAGATCGCGGGCAAGCATAGGGCCAAGTCATGTTTTCAGTTACTGCTGGATCAGAATCTGGAACTGGTGAGTGGAGAGAAAGAGCAGGTCACCACTTGCACCATCTTTCTTCCACCATGGCCAGATGTTGCTGCTGAACTGATCTGAGCTCTGTCTCCAGGGATCTTGGGATGATGCTGTTTTCAGTCGTGTGAGCCGTCCTGCTGATGTTGCTGACCTTGACTACCCAACAGGAGCTGGAACCAGCAGTTACTCCGCCAAACAGCTGCAACTTCAAGGCTGCATTCTGACGAGGACGACTGGCGTTTTAGCTCGACAGAAAACGGAGATGCTTTGTTTTATCATCGTTCATTTGATCTTCACATTCCATTGATCAACAGCAAGATGAGCCTGAAGATCATGGGTGTTGATTGGCTGACCATGGAAGGAGCCATTATGGACCATCCAGTTCGTTTGACAACTTCAGAAATCAGGCCGCCAGTTTGCTTCGAGCTCGACAGAAAGACAAATCGCCTTTTTTTTGACATCTTCCTCATGGAGCAACTTCGTCGACTACTTCGCCTTCTTTTTTCTAAAAGTAAATAGAGACATTTTTCTTTCTGATTAGCAATTGTATCACAACATTATTTTTATTTGTATGACTAGGAGTTACATAAAAGCTTAGGACTTATTTAGAATTATTTTATTCGTGTCACAGTCGTGTTATTAGATTATTATGATATGTACATTGCCAATATTGGTAAACAATAGGCCTATTTCTAGACTATCTATTGCATATTTTGTATTTTTGGCTGCTAATGTTAGCTTTGTACTGACTTTACAGCACTTTTACAGTATTTTTATGGTTATTTATTGCGTAAGTCGACTGTAAGTGGCAAAGTGTAGCCTATTATTGTAAGAGTTTGTGTATTTTATTTGGTATTCAATTGTGCTTATTTAGACAGTATTTTTGCACTATTGTAGCAATGCATTCCTGGTTGCCGGTACGGTCATGCAATTTACTTGCCAGACCAGCCCGCCACCAGAAAGCATTTTTTTGTACAAAGGTATGGTACGATTTACATTGTAATGCCTTATTAATTGCTATTGTATTCAATTCAGCCTAGAATTTTAGTAACTTGGTTTTAAATTCAAGTTGTTTGTACAATATCAATGTTTACAATTGTATTTTGTTATTGTATTTTAGACACTTGATTTTATTTTTATGTTAGTGCCATGGGTCAAGCAATATTTTGTAGAAATGGCAGTATTTACATTATTATGTGTACCCCACCCTCTACAGTAACTTTCTTGATGTAGAACCGGGGGCGGTTCCTTTTGGATTTTGTGGGAGGGGAAGCTGGACTATTCTTTTATTTTGCCCCACATTTTATTTTGTAACATTGCACCTGTGTATTTATTTATTTATTTATTGCATGTGCATACCCTACCTATGTTTATGTACTGTTACCAGTATGTACAAGTATGTATCTGTTGCTACTTTACTAGCTTACTTATTTTTCAATTTTTGAATTTTCTTTTTTGCTCCTCAACATCATCGCCTTCCTCGACTGTCGACCATCATGAGAATCTGCAACCTCCACCTGCTGCCTTGACCATCCAGCAAGAGGACTGATGGCATTGAGCCCTTTGCCCTCTAGCCGGATTCGTCCCAGTCGACTGAATTATGGACAGATGCAGGGTTGCTGGATTGCTGCCTTCTCTTCATGACAGGAGCCCGACTCAGCCCAACTTGACTGCTGCTTCAGATGTTCAACATCCAGTGATGAAGACAGCTGTAACTTCGCCTTACCTCAGCTAAGGGCTTGCCATAGCTTCCAGTGTTGTGTCATCTCCAGAAGTGAAAAAGCTTGTCAATGGTTGCTGCCTGCCTGATCCAGGTGGTCCGACTGGAGAAGGTTGAAACCATCAAGGACACCATCACCACCATGCTTCACCTCTATGGCAGTGACACTGGTTGAAGCCCTTCTTCGCCTGGAACCAGTTGAACCTTTCCTCTTCATCACAGCAGCACCTGAACATACAGCAGACAAAGCAAACTACCAGCAATGCAAGGATCGACTAATGAAGATTGACTGATCGACTGGCAATCGACTCTACCAGTTTGCAGACCTCTTTATCATCAGACTCTTGGCCAGGTTTTGCAGTTCAATGGCTTTATCTCCAGAATCAGTTAGCTGTCCGCCAGTGATGACCTCATGCGCAGAAAGCCATCCAACTAACCCATCATCAGTTCAAGGATTTGATGAAGATTTGATGAACCTGCTTCAAGACACTGTGATCATGGTTTGTGGCTGTGGCTGAGGCCAAAGTGACCTAACCATTCGATGTCTTGGGAAGATGTTTCTGCCAGCAAGAATGATCCAGCCTTTGTACCTGACAAATGAAGCAGAATGGAATCCCGCCTGTACCTGATGAAGAAGATCGACTGCTTCATATGCAGTGAGAAGCTGAAAGAACTGCCCTGAAGACTTGGGATTTGAATTGACAGCACCACTGATCAATGAGGAGTCTGCCAGCCAACCTAGACTATCTATCTGACATCTCAACTGGACTACGTTCAACTCGACTATATGATCAACCTTGACACGGCTCCCTCTCAAGAAGCTGAAGACCTCTCCAGTTGAAGATTGCAGTTCAATGACTGACAGACTACAGTTGAAGACTGGGAGGATCTTGTTGTTCAGTTACCCCTGGCAGGCTGCCAAGGAGTGCTTCCAGTGGAGCAGCTTCAGCCAGTACCTGACCCTTCACACCTTCTTCTGTCCAGTGAAGAACCAAGTTCCAGTGTCATTTCTGACAGGCTACCTTTGGACCGCCTTCTGAATGGAAGCTGTGATGTTCCTTGCCATCATCACAGTTGTGACCTGAAGAAGAAGAAACATCGCCTGAAGAAAATCATTGCCTGAAGAAGAAACTTGGTATAAAGAGCTAGTCGAATGACCATGGATCTTTTTGTAAGACCAATGGTCTTTTCCACCTGCTCTAGGTACCAAGGTTGCTGAAATACAAGATCTGCAGGCCCAAGCTTTCTTCGCCTGCTGGAATCAATGTGGTGCTGGAGGATGAGACTTTGGTGTAGTTGATGGTTCACATTTTTTTTTTTTTTTTTTTTATTTTATGTGTCAGATTGTACTTTAAGTCTGTCACATATGAATAACGCATCAATCCCACCTCCAAGTCAGAATCCCCTTAGCACGCATTCCCTCAGAAGACACCTGAACCCCAAACAAGCTTACCTGATGTCCGACTGCAGAATCGACTGACCTGCTGCACAGATGATGAACCTCTCCAGATGATGACACCATCATCCTGACCATGACCTTTGTTTCCTGTACACCATCATCCTGACCCTGACCTCTGTTTCCTGTACCAGTGATCATCACCACTGTTGAATCTGACCAGAACTAGATGAATTCAGCATCTTCACTCTTCCATCTGCTGTTAGCAGCAGGGGGCTGCTGCCTTTTTCAAGGGGGTTGGTGAGGTCGCCGAAATTCCCAACCTCTGCAACTGACAGTTTGATGCCACCTGCACCGCCTTTTGACTCTGACGCTTCTTCTACAGAATTGCTACTCCAGTTTCTGCTGCAGTGCACTTCCTTCTGGTTGATCACCCAGCTAGGAGTGATCCACTGCCCAGTTTGCAGTTACGGCTTCCTGTGGGACTGCTATCAGAAGACCAAGGACTGGTAGACCCACCCATCAACCAGCTGATTCTACTTTCGCCTTTCAATTGACTCCATTTTCGACTTCCAGCTGGGACCTCAGGCATCATTAGTATCGACTGTGGCTGTTCGACTGTGCTGACCTCAATGGAAGATGATCAATTGCTGAAGCTCATCTCTGATCATGTCAATTCAACCTTATCCTGATGACTCAACTTTGATCCTAACAACTCGACTCAGATCTCCTTCCTGACCTGATCTCCAGGCTGAGTAAACCTGCTTGCTGAAATCAGCTGGCAGCTACTGCTTGCTAGCTTGGATCCTCATCACTACTGGGCATGAATACTCATCTTGCAGATCGACAGCTCAATCGCCCTAGTTCTCAGAAGACCGACATTCTTCTGGCCAGTGGATTGACTCATGAGAGAAGTCCCACTACTCTCCGTCTCCAGTAGCCCAGATGGAATCTGCATCCACTCTGCATGATCAAGGAGAGCCTGCCAGAGATCAAGAATTGTTGGATCGACTTATCAACTACAGGAAGATTAATCTCAGATCTGCAGGAGGCCTAGAGAGTCTATACAGACAATCATAGCCCTCTAGCAGAAATGACAACTCTCTACTACCTGAAGTCCTGAAACAGCTCCAGATGTTCAGCGACATATGACTGGAATCGACAACAGATGCTCAAGCTGCTAAAGATGTGCCGACTTCTATGTGCTATGTCGACAGAGCCCCAGGACAACACATGCTTCGCCTCCATGGCTCCAGTGACTCAGCTGAAGTTCTCTTCACTTCCTCGACAGATGTGGAACATGGAGTCCTCCAGCTGCATCTGATGCTGACAATTACCTACAGCTGAAGAATCGACTTCTCACCTCTTGCTAGCCTTCTGTGGTGGATTGACCAACACTCCGCAACTGACCCAGATGTTTGGTGGCTTCGCTATGCAAGCAGCCATGCATTCTTCAGGAGTTCTCCATCACTGTCTGCCAGAACTGACTCTGACCTCAACATTCAGATGGGATCCAAAGAAGAAGAATCTTGTTCAATTGACCTGACTCTTCAGATGAGATCGACTGGTTTACACCAACTTATCGACTGTTAGAAGATCGACCCAGATGAGATGTGGAGCTAGTAACCAGCTATCTTCATCCTTCGACCTACTACTACAGAGTTACAGAACCTGAACATTGACCAGCGAGTCTTTTGACCTGCTGGGAAAGCTTAGGATACTGTTTCTCCATTGGATTTCAACTCGACTTCAACCAGTTTGGCATCTACTTCTGCCATCAGAAAGAAAGGATGGAACTTCAAACCGACCGCCACCTGCACCATCCATGGCAGATGATCACATCCAACTGATGACTAGACACTACTGCAGAGCCAAGTGCAGCTCAGGATTTTGGAGAAGCAACAAAGCTGAAGATTGAGTCCTCGCCAGAGCTCCGCCTTCTCTTTCTTCGTCTGCTTCTGCCATCTCCCCAGAGTTGACCGCCACAGCAAGTGACAGACTGGCTACTGCATCCTGATGAACTGAGAAACCATCATCCACTATGACAACCTCAAATGAAGAAGAGCCGCCAATGTTGAGGATTGACAGAAATCGACTTTGTTTGGGAACTGGACTCTCATCTTTATGAATATCTTCGCCATGACATCGAATCGACTTTACCTT
>JASAMW010005930.1:0-10809 GCA_030247985.1 Epsilonema sp. ZAB3_2 | reverse complement strand
ACGTCCTTCTTCCATTTCTTCCACACTGCTTCTCAGCTTCATCTCCAAAATCGAGCTCTCTGCATGTAGTATGCAGAACTGTATGTACTGTAGTGTATGGTTGCTGACTGGTCCTTCCAGCGTTGAAATGTGCATACAAACATGTATACACAAGTAAAGTAAAGGTTTGTAGATGCTTGTGTGCACATTTTTCTGTTGATTGTGTAGAACAGAAATTTCGTTGATTGCGTAGATTTCAGTATGTAGTATAGTTTATGTACAGTGTATGAACTGTATGTGTATGTACTGTATGTATGTAGGATGTATGTAGTATGCAGAAATCAGCACGGTATTCGGGGTGGGGGTATGAAATTTTTGGGATTTCCATGACTTTGAGCTTTGGGGTATGTTTTCAATTACATATATGGGAGTGGGGTTATGTTAGGGGGTGGGTGCTGGTGTGCTGCACATACCCCCAACTGACCCCAGGCCGACGTCTGACGTGTGTCATTCATTTGCCATTCCATTTGCCAAAGTGTCTTTTGAGATTTTGAATCTTTGCTCCTTTAACCGTGCTTTTGCAACTTGGTGCATAGCTCAAAGTGTTTTGATCTGGCTGCTAATAGCCCAAGTCGTTTGATCTTGGTGCACCTATAGCTCAACTGTTGGTCTCATGATGTAGCCTATATGCTCATTGAGTCATATCTTTCTCTGCTATACCTCATGACTGTGTTATCCTGCAAGAAGTCGTGTTTACCTCCTGTGACCTGCTGTGCTGTTATAATTGCCTTGAGAAAATAAAAATAGTAGACGGAGGAGAGGCGTTTATTTTCTCTGATCAATCCTTGGGCTGGGCTTTCCAGTTATCTTGTCACCGCCCTTCCTGCCTGTTGTGTGCAATGAGTTGTGCCTTCCCTCTTGCACAATTGCCTTTGGTCTCTTTTTGTTTGGGGAGGGGGCAGCGCGCCTCCCGCGATGACCATTCTTTCTCCTCCCTCTCTGTCCATCCACTACTAACGTGGACGCTCAACCAGAGATGACCAACGCATTATCGATCCGCCCGCTGGTCTACTATTGTCCCGCAGCAATATTACCAAGAGTAACATAACCTAACAAGAATGAAACACTATGTGCTAAGAATCGATTGAACCCTACCGCATTTTGACTTGATTATAATCATCGATGATTAACTTTTGTAATCATCGATGATTATAATCAAGTCAAAATGCGGCAGGGTTCAATCGTTTCTTAGCACGTAGTGTTTCATTCTTGTTAGGTTATATTATTCTTGGTTGCAGTATTAGTGATGACGTTTTTTATGGAATACCGTAGCCACTGATGCATACATGTAGTCACTACTGTCAAAATTTGTCATCTTCATACTTTTTTAGTATTTTTAATTGGTAATAATAATGGTACTTGCTAATGGTAAAATTAATGGTACTTGGTAATGTGTTGTACTGTACATGTATTTACTTTACTTTTAATAAATTGATTCATTGCTTATCTTAATTTCCAAATACACAATAGTATACACAATAATACACAAAATATTACACACATATTCTGTAGAAATGAGCCAAATTATTGTGTCTAATTTAGTAGATCTTTAGCAAATTTCCACACAATTAGACACAAACACGGGACATAATCTCATCGGTAGACAGATATTTCACAATATTTCATCCATCAACATACCTTTACACAGTTACATTCTGTCGCCTACATAATCTGGAGTTTTGCCTACCTAATCACACACATTTAGTAGATCAGTTTTGTAATTACGTCTACAAATCTGTGATTTCCACATAATCTTTGTGTTTGTGTAGATTTTCCCCATACAAAATTCCTTGAGTTGTGTAGACAGAAATGTGATTGCGTCTACAAAATTTGTGTGGATTTTTTCATCCCATCTACACATTTAAAGTTATTATGTAGACAGATTTTGGTAGATAAAGTGTGTAGACGTCTACACATTTAAAAATTTTTTTAAAAAGATCTACATATCGATTGTGTTGATCTTTTATGTAGATTTTTTCAGAGATCTACTCAATATGAATTATGTGGACAAGTGGAACAACTAAAGGGCTATGACCAGCTTACATAGGTAGGTTCAGGTACTGTACAGTACATATGGGGGTATGCATAGGGGGGGGGGGGGGGGGGGTTATGCATTGGGCATTTTTTATGTTTTGCCAATATGGGGGTATGCATTGGGGGGGGGGGTTATGCATTGGGGGGGTTATCTACCGGTAAATACGGTATTGAAAGCCCATGGTACACAATGAAACAGACGGAAAACTTACACCATACAATGGAAAAGCGACATTATTATTGTCAAACAAAATGATAAGTATTCGGGTTTCTACATTTTTATAGCAGGGATTTCAGCTTTCGTGAGGACTACGGAAGGAAAATTGTCACAAAGTCAGTCACCAATCAACACTCAAGCATCACAAACATTGTACACACTGTATATACATTCAACAATATCTTGCCAATCAAAAGGCCAACCAAAACTTTACAAACATCAACAGTCAAAAATCAGAACATACTTCAGATATCATATGAACAAACATTACAGGGAGCGAGAGCGAGTCGAATTTTGAAATAATGTTCGAATATCTCAAAAACAAAATTCGTTTGACAATTGCATGGTTTACAGTAGGCCAAAAAATGCACTTCACAACACAGTTACCATTATTGTCACAGCACCGACAAGCGCTTGGAAAACCTGTGCCCCCTATTTGCTTGCCTTGCACTCCTGTCCGGCCGACTATTACTAGTAGTAGTTGTAGGCCTATCTCCGTTTCTAGCAGTTCCAATCCGTTCCTTTCTGCGTCCGCCGGAATTGATCAAATCCCTCACCGATGCGAACGAATTACTCCTGGATGTTTTCGCTGAATGTCTGCCGTCCAAAGACACGCTTCTCTTCAGCGCTGCGTGCGCATTCGTGCTGCTGCTATGTGAACCTGCAGTTGGGGGGGGGGGGGGGGGGGGTGTGGGGTGGTGTTTTGGGTGTGTTTTTGGTTGTGGTGTGGTTTATTGGAGATGGTGGTGGGGGTTGGTTTTTGGTTTAGGGGGGGTAATGATAGTTTGTGAAAGTGTTTTGGTGGTGGTGTGTTTTGTATTGGTTGAGAGATAGTGATATGTGGGGTTTTTATGGGATTTGTTTAATAGTGAGGATATGAGGATTGGTTTTGGGATTTTGTGGTGGGATAGGGTAAAGTTAGTAGGCTGGGGTGTTGGGAGTTGTGATAATAGGGGGTTTGTTGGGAGTGGTGTAAGATATGATTGTGTTTGTGGTTTTGGTGTGTGGTGTGATAATAGTTTGGGAGAGTGGATGTGTTTGGGATATTGGGATTGGGTTGGTTTTGTTTTTTTTTTATGGAATAAAGGTTGGGGAGTGGTGGGATTGTAGATGTGAGTTAAAAATTGGTTGTGTTTTATGTTGTTGTAGATTGGGTGGGATTTTTTGTGGTTGAGTGAGGTGGTAATGGAATAGAGGTTTTGATTTTTTGGGTTTTTGTATGTTGTGTTTGTTTGGTTGGTGTGGGGATGTGGGTATGTTTTGGGGTTGTGTAGGTGGGGAGTTTTGTGTTGTTGTTGTGGTGTGTTTTTTTTTGTGGTGTTGAGGTTGGAGTTATTAGTGTTGTTGGGATTGTGGTAATGTTTTAGGATAGTTGTGGAGGATTGTTGGATTGTGTTATGTAGTAGAGTGGGGGAAGAAAGAGGAGAAAGAGGTGGGATAATGAGGTGGTAGAGGGGGAGGGGTGGGAGGTGAAGGGAGGGTGGGCACAGGTCTTTCCAAGCGCTTGTCGGTGCGGGGTGGTGGTTTTTTGTTTTTTGTTTGTTGTGGTTGGTGGGTTTGTTGGGTGGTTTGTTGTGGATTTTTGGTGGTGGTTGTTTTGTGGTGGGTGGTGGGGGTGTTTTTTTGGGTGGTTAGGGGTGGTTTTGTTTGGGTTTGTGTGGGTGTGTATGGTGTTGGTGTGGAGGTTTTGTTTGGATAGAGAGGAGGGAGTTGGTGATGGTTGGATTATTTTGTGGTGTTTTGTGGTGGGGGGGTTGGTGGGGGGTGGGTGGTTGTTATGGGTTGTTGGGGTTGGTGGTGTGGGTTGTGTTTGTGGTTGGGGGGGGGGGGGGTTGCGTGTAGGGTGGGGGTTGTGGGTGGGGGTTGGGTGTGCGGGGTGGGTGGTGGTGGGGTGTTGGTTTGGTTGTGCTGGGTGCGGGGAATGGGTGGGGGGGTGCGTGCGTGGGGGTTGGGAGGGGGCTGGGGGGTGTGGGGGGGGCGGGGTGGCGCTGGTAGGCGGGGGGATGGTCTAGAGAAGGTGCTGGTGGGGGGGGGGGGGGGGTGTGACAATAATGGTAACTGTGTTGTGAAGTGCATTTTTTGGCCTACTGTAAACCATGCAATTGTCAAACGAATTTTGTTTTTGAGATATTCGAACATTATTTCAAAATTCGACTCGCTCTCGCTCCCTGTAATGTTTGTTCATATGATATCTGAAGTATGTTCTGATTTTTGACTGTTGATGTTTGTAAAGTTTTCGGTTGGCCTTTTGATTGGCAAGATATTGTTGAATGTATATACAGTGTGTACAATGTTTGTGATGCTTGAGTGTTGATTGGTGACTGACTTTGTGACAATTTTCTTTCCGTAGTCCTCACGAAAGCTGAAATCCCTGCTATAAAAATGTAGAAACCCGAATACTTATCATTTTGTTTGACAATAATAATGTCGCTTTTCCATTGTATGGTGTAAGTTTTCCGTCTGTTTCATTGTGTACCATGGGCTTTCAATACCGTATTTACCGGTAGATAACCCCCCCATGCATAACCCCCCCCCCCCCAATGCATACCCCCATATTCGGCAAAACATAAAAAATGCCCAATGCATAACCCCCCCCCCCCCCCCCCCTATGCATACCCCCATATGTACTGTACAGTACCTGAACCTACCTATGTAAGCTGGTCATAGCCCTTTAGTTGTTCCACTTGTCCACATAATTCATATTGAGTAGATCTCTGAAAAAATCTACATAAAAGATCAACACAATCGATATGTAGATCTTTTTAAAAAAATTTTTAAATGTGTAGACGTCTACACACTTTATCTACCAAAATCTGTCTACATAATAACTTTAAATGTGTAGATGGGATGAAAAAATCCACACAAATTTTGTAGACGCAATCACATTTCTGTCTACACAACTCAAGGAATTTTGTATGGGGAAAATCTACACAAACACAAAGATTATGTGGAAATCACAGATTTGTAGACGTAATTACAAAACTGATCTACTAAATGTGTGTGATTAGGTAGGCAAAACTCCAGATTATGTAGGCGACAGAATGTAACTGTGTAAAGGTATGTTGATGGATGAAATATTGTGAAATATCTGTCTACCGATGAGATTATGTCCCGTGTTTGTGTCTAATTGTGTGGAAATTTGCTAAAGATCTACTAAATTAGACACAATAATTTGGCTCATTTCTACAGAATATGTGTGTAATATTTTGTGTATTATTGTGTATACTATTGTGTATTTGGAAATTAAGATAAGCAATGAATCAATTTATTAAAAGTAAAGTAAATACATGTACAGTACAACACATTACCAAGTACCATTAATTTTACCATTAGCAAGTACCATTATTATTACCAATTAAAAATACTAAAAAAGTATGAAGATGACAAATTTTGACAGTAGTGACTACATGTATGCATCAGTGGCTACGGTATTCCATAAAAAACGTCATCACTAATACTGCAACCAAGAATAATATAACCTAACAAGAATGAAACACTACGTGCTAAGAAACGATTGAACCCTGCCGCATTTTGACTTGATTATAATCATCGATGATTACAAAAGTTAATCATCGATGATTATAATCAAGTCAAAATGCGGTAGGGTTCAATCGATTCTTAGCACATAGTGTTTCATTCTTGTTAGGTTATGTTACTCTTGGTAATATTGCTGCGGGACAATAGTAGACCAGCGGGCGGATCGATAATGCGTTGGTCATCTCTGGTTGAGCGTCCACGTTAGTAGTGGATGGACAGAGAGGGAGGAGAAAGAATGGTCATCGCGGGAGGCGCGCTGCCCCCTCCCCAAACAAAAAGAGACCAAAGGCAATTGTGCAAGAGGGAAGGCACAACTCATTGCACACAACAGGCAGGAAGGGCGGTGACAAGATAACTGGAAAGCCCAGCCCAAGGATTGATCAGAGAAAATAAACGCCTCTCCTCCGTCTACTATTTTTATTTTCTCAAGGCAATTATAACAGCACAGCAGGTCACAGGAGGTAAACACGACTTCTTGCAGGATAACACAGTCATGAGGTATAGCAGAGAAAGATATGACTCAATGAGCATATAGGCTACATCATGAGACCAACAGTTGAGCTATAGGTGCACCAAGATCAAACGACTTGGGCTATTAGCAGCCAGATCAAAACACTTTGAGCTATGCACCAAGTTGCAAAAGCACGGTTAAAGGAGCAAAGATTCAAAATCTCAAAAGACACTTTGGCAAATGGAATGGCAAATGAATGACACACGTCAGACGTCGGCCTGGGGTCAGTTGGGGGTATGTGCAGCACACCAGCACCCACCCCCTAACATAACCCCACTCCCATATATGTAATTGAAAACATACCCCAAAGCTCAAAGTCATGGAAATCCCAAAAATTTCATACCCCCACCCCGAATACCGTGCTGATTTCTGCATACTACATACATCCTACATACATACAGTACATACACATACAGTTCATACACTGTACATAAACTATACTACATACTGAAATCTACGCAATCAACGAAATTTCTGTTCTACACAATCAACAGAAAAATGTGCACACAAGCATCTACAAACCTTTACTTTACTTGTGTATACATGTTTGTATGCACATTTCAACGCTGGAAGGACCAGTCAGCAACCATACACTACAGTACATACAGTTCTGCATACTACATGCAGAGAGCTCGATTTTGGAGCTGAAGCTGAGAAGCATGTGGAAGAAATGGAAGAAGGACGTGGCAGTGAAGCCAAGGAGCTGGAGAAGAAGAAGTGCTGCAGAAAGCTCGATCTAGATGGTGCAGCTGCAGCTGAAGAGCATGGGGGTGGGAAGGAAGCTGACCACGCTGAAGAGCAGGGTAGAGAACAGGAAGATGGATGTCAGATCCAGTGATAGAGCCAGATACATACTGTAGTGGCAGTACTGTATGTTTGTCTGTGGTCAGTTTGCTGCTTGATGAGACCATTTGAAAGAAACAGTCATTTTGATGAATTTGCTAGTGCTGATTACAATACATACAATACAGTACAGTACAATACAATACAATACATTACATTACAATACAGTATTACAATATAGTACTGTACAGTATTGCAATATAGTACAGTACAGAGTACACGAGAAATAATTAATACAGACAAGATTCACACCACAAACGATGTGTGACACTTCTCTAGGTACTGTGGACGGTTGCTCCATGGTTTATTGCACGGTTAATACATGGTTGCCGACTGGTCCTTCCAGCGTTGAAATATGCATACAAAGATGTATACACAAGTAATACGCTAAAGTAAAGGTTTGTAGATGCTTGTGTGCACGTTTTTCCATTGATTGTGTAGAAAAGAAATTTCGTTGATTGTGTAGATTTCAGTATGTAGATCGAGCCATTTTGTAGACGCAATTGATTTGTGATTGTGTATTTTTTTTTATGTAGATCTTGAAAAAATTGTGTAGAAATGGTATGTAGACGGTCTACCTAATTGAAAAAAAAATTATGGTGTGTCCCTTTGGTAGATAAAATGGCGAGTTCCATCTACACTTCTATAGAAGTGCCAGACGAAATAAAGGGATAGAGTACCCATAGCCACTCCCACACCAAGCTAAGATGCCTATAAGCCTGCTTGGGGGTGTATTGTACTAGAATAACCGTGTTTTGACCTCAATTATGGCCTAAAACACGTGCTTTTGACCTAAAAAATATGCCTCTGCGCACCTCTCAAAAACATAAAAAAATGCCCCATGCATAACCCCCCCCCCCCCCAATGCATAACCCCCCCCCCCCCCTCATGCATACCCCCATATGGGACCTCTCAATTTTTGCATACCCCCATGGGGCTATGCACCGGTAAACGGTAGTAATGGTCTCTCTCGGCATGATTTTATATCTATTATCAGCCTCTGTCAATCTTTCATGCAGCTTTTGTAAAAATCCGAAGTGTCAGATTTCTGCTTTTTGCAAAAAAGTAAACCGGAAATTCTTGAGAGACTCCTGTCGCGCCTTGGGCTGCTAATGGCTAAATGGGACACTAGCCTTTCCTCTCACGGTCCTTTTGCTTCCTTCGCAGGCGTTATAGGCCTACAACAACATTGAGGAACATTATCAAGTCGTATTTTGAACTTTCAATGAATTTTAGCATTTTTGTATTGTTCTTTTCCGAAATGGAGCTTGTGTGGGTAGCCTACTTATTTTTGAGAATAGACGAGCATGTGACACCGCATAGCGCTTTTTGTTGTGAAGCTTTAAAACTGTAGTCCTGTCTGACTCAAAAACTAAAATAATGCAAACTGAGAACCGTGTTCATAAAAACTGTATCGATAATTTCTGTTGTTTTTGTGGTTTTTTTTTTTGGGTGTGTTTTTGTTTTTTGTTGCGGTTTGTGTTTGGTGTGGTGGGTTGTGTTTTTTGGTTGTTTTGGGGGTTTTTTTTTGTGTGTGGCTTTTTTTTGTGGTTGGAGATTGTTGATTCGCTTTTTTCTTCTGGATTTCTGCTGGGTGTTGCGCGCTCTTTTCTGCTTTGTGATGCTGTTGCTGCGTTTTTTGTGTGTTCTGCTTGGTCTTGTGCTGTTGTGATGAGCTGTGTTTGAGCTGGTCTTGTTGTTGTGCGTTTGGTTTTTGCTTTGGCGCGATTGTGTTTTTTGCTGCTTGGCTTTAGCTTTGCTTGTGTGGGTTGTGGGTACGGACTAGTATATCTCGCCTACGATTGAGAAGAGTATTCTACTCGATTGCATCTTCTTTTTCATGAGCTCTGTTCTCATTTGCTGAAGCGGCAGTTCAGAAGAAAGCGCATTCCTCTCATTTTACATCTACGTCCACTGTAAAGTCTTGTAAAAATCAGTGCCAATAACTATTCGAAATCGAGGAATTATTTTATTTTTCCCCCAAAATTTTTATCTCGTATTTACTGCTGGAAAATTGGTCGACTTCGTTTTTGTAACCCGATCGGTGGGCAATACCCAACTTACGTATTTTGAGTCCTGCCAAGGCTTGGGAAAATACAGAAATCGGACGATCCCTTTAGGTGCAAAGAAAAATCGGAATCGCGGGCTAATGGAAGATTGGTGTTTGGGCAATCTGGAGAATTATGTACAATCGATACAGTTTTTATGAACACGGTTCTCAGTTTGCATTATTTTAGTTTTTGAGTCAGACAGGACTACAGTTTTAAAGCTTCACAACAAAAAGCGCTATGCGGTGTCACATGCTCGTCTATTCTCAAAATAAGTAGAGCTACCCACACAAGCTCCATTTCGGAAAAGAACAATACAAAAATGCTAAAAATTCATTGAAGTTGCAAAATACGACTTGACAAAGGTCTCCTCAATGTTGTTGTAGGCCTATAACGCCTGCGAAGGAAGCAAAAGGACCGTGAGTGGAAAGGCTAGTGTCCCATTTAGCCATTAGCAGCCCAAGGCGCGTCAGGAGTCTCTCAAGAATTTCCGGTTTACTTTTTTGCAAAAAGCAGAAATATGACACTTCGGATTTTTACAAAAGCTGCATGAAAGATTGACAGAGGCTGATAATAGATATAAAATCATGCCGAGAGAGACCATTACTACCGTTTACCGGTGCATAGCCCCATGGGGGTATGCAAAAAATTGAGAGGTCCCATATGGGGGTATGCATAGGGGGGGGGGGGTTATGCATTGGGGGGGGGGGGGGTTATGCATGGGGCATTTTTTTAATGTTTTTGAGAGGTGCGCAGAGGCATATTTTTTAGGTCAAAAGCACTTGTTTTAGGCCATAATTGAGGTCAAAACACGGTTATTCTAACAATACACCCCCAAGCAGGCTTATAGGCATCTTAGCTTGGTGTGGGAGTGGCTATGGGTACTATCTATCCCTTTATTTCGTCTGGCACTTCTATAGAAGTGTAGATGGAACTCGCCATTTTATCTACCAAAGGGACACACCATAATTTTTTTTTCAATTAGGTAGACCGTCTACATACCATTTCTACACAATTTTTTCAAGATCTACATAAAAAAAATACACAATCACAAATCAATTGCGTCTACAAAATGGCTCGATCTACATACTGAAATCTACGCAATCAACGAAATTTCTTTTCTACACAATCAACGGAAAAACGTGCACACAAGCATCTACAAACCTTTACTTTAGCGTATTACTTGTGTATACATCTTTGTATGCATATTTCAACGCTGGAAGGACCAGTCGGCAACCATGTATTAACCGTGCAATAAACCATGGAGCAACCGTCCACAGTACCTAGAGAAGTGTCACACATCGTTTGTGGTGTGAATCTTGTCTGTATTAATTATTTCTCGTGTACTCTGTACTGTACTATATTGCAATACTGTACAGTACTATATTGTAATACTGTATTGTAATGTAATGTATTGTATTGTATTGTACTGTACTGTATTGTATGTATTGTAATCAGCACTAGCAAATTCATCAAAATGACTGTTTCTTTCAAATGGTCTCATCAAGCAGCAAACTGACCACAGACAAACATACAGTACTGCCACTACAGTATGTATCTGGCTCTATCACTGGATCTGA
>JASAMW010005929.1:0-82838 GCA_030247985.1 Epsilonema sp. ZAB3_2 | reverse complement strand
CCCTGTTTTAACTTCAATTATGCCCTAAAACATATACAGGATCTCATAATAAACCAAACACTGCATAACCCCATCAGACCACTTGATTTTGTATAGCCCATGGGGTATTCACCCAAAAATATAGTGTGGTACAAAATCACAACTGGGATGATCCACTGGACAGCTTTTTGACCTTCGTTTGTTTGCGCTTCATCGTTCCTGAGCTAAAAAGCATGCAAAGAACATTTGTCAAGACCAATTACTGTAATGCCGCGTTTATAACCCCCGGGGGTTAATAAAACGTTAGTGGCCGATTAGGGGGGGGCTATATACGAGGGGGGGGGGGGGGTTATACAAGAGGGGGGGGGTTATATTCGAGGGCTTTTTCCAACAGCGCCCGATACGGGATTTTTTGACCTCCTGAGCTCATTTTTGACCTTATTTGGGGCGTTTTCTGAGGCAATAACCTGATACCTGGTGAAAACTGACGCATAACATCTCATAAATTGCCAAAAAGTATCCTTTTCAAGGAGACATAATTTTGTTCGTCGGGTAGAAAGTGTAGGGAAAGCTGTCAGATGCACTGTTTTTGCAGCAAATCGCAGTAAAACAGTGTTTTCTTCACGTTTTCTATGCAAAAAGCATTGATTTTTGCTGTCGTTTGCGGTTTGTGATAGGGGGTTATAAACGAGGGCAAATGAGCTTAGTGACCGATTAGGGGGGGTTATATACGAGGGGGGGTTATATTCGAGGGGGGGTTATAAACGCGGCATAACAGTATCAGTGAAGAGTATGATGCAGAAATCGTTTTTCTTTCTTCTCCAAAAAACCGCATCTCTTTCTGTGGAGCATGTGCAGAGATATCTCACTCAGAAGATCCCCAGTTTGAACTCCTGCGTGTTGAAAGATAGCCGTTCCGTTCGAGATCTCATACCTAGTGTCCGCACAAAAAAATAAATTCGTGGACTCCTTTGTCCGCCTAAGCTCTCTAGAAGTCCGTGTAACGGACATCTGACAAAGACCACCCAGGAAGAAACACGTCTATAAAGACAGTTTACTTGGAAGAAACATAAGAAGTTTCACAAGAACACTGGCGCACAAAAGCCGAAGAAGCGAGAAAGAGAGCGAAAGGGTGAATCGAAGAGAAGAGAAATCTATAGGGGACAATGGTGGGTCCTTCGCTGCCAGCCTTCGCTCCTTTCGGCTGTTGTGGAAGTGTGGTGAGTTTCGGTGGCAAAAAGTCGAATGATGGCAGCTTTGCTCGCACTATGAGAATCGCTTTCACAACCAATAACGAAGAAGAAGACACAGGGAAAGAATGTGTGATCGGTCGTTTTTCTAACGATCTTTACGCTCCAGCAACTGCAAAGAATCTGGCACAGCGTTACGTCATTGGAGAAGATGTGTGTATGCTGGTGTCACGCTGCACAGGAGGAGCAAGCTCGAGCTGTCAGGGCTACGCGTGGGAAGCGGTGCAGTTTTGCAAGCGGTCTGAGTGCAGTACGGGAGAAGCCGTGCTGCTGGAAGTATTTCCGAATAGAGCTCTGGCCTGTGTGAAGAAAAGTGAAGCGGAACAGCAGCAGCAGCAGCTGTGGATTCAAGCGGCTACCTTTCTGCAGTGGAAGAAGAGAAGAGATCTGAGACTGATGCTGCGTCCTGGAGACACGGTTCAGTTCCTGGCTATGGTATTTCCAGGAATATATAACATTATAGAGGGGGAGGAATATGCAAACAGTGTAGTGAGGCAGAAGCAAGGCTAGCGACCAAGTAGTTCCGTATATACGACTTTCTCAAATTTGTCCTTCCGTATATACGACCAGTTGTTTCCGTATATACGACCATCAAGGGTCGTATATACGGAAGCGCACTGGTCGTATATACGGAAGGACGTCCATATATACGACCACTTCCGTATATACGGAACGACTTTCCGTATATACGGAAGGATTTCCGTATATACGGCCAGCAAAATGGTCGTATATACGGAAACCACTGGTCGTATATACGGAAGGACAAATGTGACAAAGTCGTATATACGGAACTACTTGGTCGCTAGCCTTGCTTCTGCCTCACAACACTGTTTGCATATTCCTCCCCCTTATAATGTTATATATTCCTGGTATTTCTGCGGAAAGCGACGGCAGGAACAAAGAGCAGCTGGAAATACGCAGCAGTGGAAGTGAAGCTGTTGCCGAAAAAGGAAGTGCCCAGTCCGCCACCTCTCATCAGCACTGCAAGGAAGTTCACATGGGCGGAACGCGTGCAGGCAGCGTCTGTTCACGAAGAGATGTGTCAATTGAAGGCGGAAGAAACTGAGAAATTGGTGGAACGCGGGCGCTCAGCGCCTGTTCAAGAAGCGAAAAGCGAGACTATGGGTGAATTGAAGGCGGGGGAAACTGAAGAATTGGTGGACATGAAAGAGGAGAATAATGAGGAGGCGGAGGAGGATCATTTGATGGAATTGCTGGAAGCAGAGCTTAGCCAACTTCTGGCAGAGAATGAAAAGACTGGTATGTGTGCAAATTGCCTGTCGTCCCTATCATGCACATGCAAAGTGCCAGATTTAGTATATGCCCATGGCGTGCACTGACTGACTATACTTCGAAGCTACTATAGTAGTGCGCACAGTAGCGGGTGAAAGTTGCGAAACAAAATTGTTTACAACTTTCATTTGGTACATACTTTGCGTATCATCAACACTGCAAGTTACGTAATTCCCTGGGTATTGTGTATTGACGTGCAATCGGTAGTTTTGCGGCTGAATTTTAGGACGCGGCGAAGAAGAAGCTGTCCGTCGTGGATGAAGCTGCGAGCAGTAGCAGCTGCATAATGGTGGATACTGGGACGCAGACGTCTCTGGAGGAAGTGGATGCGAATGCAGAGGAGTTGGGTGGTGTTCTGGCGTCGGTGAAAGCTTTCTTGACGGAACGCAATCTGGTCTCAGAGCTGCACTGGCTGCGTCCTGATCTGGCTCAAAAACTATTCGGATCCTCATCTGATTAGTCAAAAATATGCATCATCATTGCCATGACTTCAATTACGGTAGCTGATCTCTCTGCTCATCTTTACCACTTTTCCAACATGTCGCTAGCGGGTTCTAATTACGTGTACGTGAAAGTCGGTTAGCAGCTGTTGCTTAGCAGCATATGAGTGCTCATTCCATGCTGCCAAATACCAAAATCTATGCGTGCTACGCTTATGCCCACGGCCCTTCCTTGTGCAGGATGCAGTTGGCTTTGTAACTGATGTACGGTAAAACGTAATTGCGCGATGATTCAGTAACGTTGTCTTCCTGCTGAGATAACGTCTAGGCTAGGTCATAAATTGCAAGCTTCCGTTATTGTATGCACTTTGCACAGTGTACCTCTACTATCGGTATGCAATGAGTTATGTCAGTATCTGCCAAAGTGAAGAGTGAGTCATCACACCAAGAGGGAGTCGCGTGCTACTGAGTACCTCGTACAGTGTAGTGTAGTCTGTCTTAGCAGGTGTGCCTGTGCCCAGTGTTCTATTAGGTACTTGCGTTGTTAGTCCTAGGTGGTCGCGAGATTACCCCGGGTGATACCAGCGGGAACATCAAAGTCACGAGTTCACCCAGGAACCGACGAATTACTGCATTTTGATGCTGAGGGGATCAGCCTGGGTGAACTCGTGACTTTGACGTTTCGGCTGGTTATGAGCCGGGCCTACCTCGCGATCACTGGACACCGAGAAATAATAACGCAAGTAGCGAATGGGTAATGTTCGTTTACGGTTCATGTTCTTGTTATCTGCTCACGTTATGAGTGATGTTCGTTGCGAGTTGTTTTACGTTTTACTGTATGTATGAGTAAACGGTTTAGCAGAGACAGTCTCTTCCTTGGGTGCGTGGTTGAGTGCACTCCCTGCTTACTTACTGCTCTGATTTGCCTTGTAGATGATTATGACTTAGTGACACTTGTTTGCGTAGGGTGCAGCAGCTAGCAACAAGATTGGCAAGAGCGTGGGTGTAGTGAAGAATGCCTGGCGCGGTGTTGGGTGTGGTGAAGGATGTGTTCCCGAAGAAGGGCCAAATCGAGGTGGACAAAGGGCGCAACGGAACCTTCATTGTGGAGTTTGGCAGGGAAGACGATAACCTCAAGGTTCGGGTCACTACTGTGAGGATTTCCAAAAGTCGCGGAAGCCTTTTTGCACGAAGTTTGTAAGGGTGCAAGTGTGCATGGATTCGTCGTAAAAAAAGCTTCACCAGAAATCTTTCTTAGCATTCTCTCAATATGCATACTAAATCTACGTATGCTAGCAGTACGTGCCGTCGTTCGTAGGGGAGTTCTGTTCTGTGTGTGTTTTTAGTCGGCTAATCTGACGCGTCGTTACAGTCGCGGGGACAAGGTGTACTTTCTGAGCGCGGGGACTCACGCGACTCTGGTGTGTCCGAAGCGGGACGTGGTGGAAGGGACGGCAGTGGTGGATTGGATTCAGCCGCATCACGGCAGCGCTGTGACGAGCGGCAGTCGGCGTCGCAAGCTCTACTTCACGTTGCAGCGGCTCACGCAGTACTTCAAGCATTCCCATTCGGCGGATCTGACCAGGGTGATGGGTGTGGGCGACAAGTTGCAGTTCATCGCAGTGGCGCAGCCGGAGTCAGAAGCGCTGAAAGCCATCACCATCCTCCTGCCAGAACGCCAGCTGGTGAGAATCGCGGGACTGGGCAGTGGAAGCAATGTGAAGCAGGAAGAAGAGCAGTATGAAGGCATGGTGACGTACCTGAGCGAGAAGACGACCTACCTGTGGTGTCAGCAGCTGGGCTTCGTCTATCTTCCTTCCTCCGCCTTGGAAGAGATGGAGAGCGAAGTGTCGCTGACGCGCGGAGACTGGCTTCGCTTCTGCGCCATTCCACAGCGCACCCTGTACAACTGCGAGTTTCGGGTGAGTCGAATTGTGGCCAAGCTGGAGCAGAGAAAGGTGGACGCCTTCCTCGGCCACGAACCCACCTACAATCGACAGGAGCTCATGGCGCGCGGCGTCGGCATCGTCGGAGCTGTCTCTACGCTTGAACATGGCACACTCTACTCCCATGTTCTTGGAAGGATCTTCTTTCGGTATTTGTATACATGATTAGCATACAGCGACAGCCTTCAGTAGTTCGCAAGGTGCACATAACTGAACGTGCTAGGTTAGTACTCCACTGACAGGCCGACTGGTACAAACAAGAGTTCTCTTTTTTTCTGTCAGATCTGAGTTTGTCCGCGCTCCTTCCCTGCCTAAGCCGCTGTCCTACGCGTTGTTTACTGCGTTCGTTGATCAGTACAATGGTCACAAGGACTGTGGCTGGAAGGCGATCGAAGTGGCGCCACTGCCCAAGGATTTCGACCGCACGCAGTTGCCTCCGCTGCCTCGTCGATGCGATGGCGCCGTGGTGGGCAAGGTGGTGGAAGGCGGCTGCTGGTTGGAGGATGCAGAGTTGGGAGCCATCTTCGCTTCCCTCCGCAACGATTTCTGGATTCGAATTGATCAGCAGGAGGGGAATAAGCTGATCGGCAAAACTTTCACGGTACCTTTTCAGTTTGTTCACAGTATGCAAGGCCCCGAGGCGCGATCTTCTGCTTAGGGTACTCAGGGGTAACTCGGCCGCCGTTAGGTATAGCCGGCCGTGTAGTACTGAAGGCTGTGTTTTTCTTCGTGTGTGGCCGGGTTTACCCCACCAGTAAAACTGGCCGGGTTTACCCCATGATACCCGATTGGTTTCTCGCCTCTGTCATGAAATGTCCTTCGCAGCGAGCAGCTCGTTGACTACCGAGGTGTTTTTTCTTGGAGGCCGAGTAGGTAGGGACGTGTCTGTTGTTGTTGCAGTGCGTTGTCATTCCGTATCCGCACGGGGAGAAGGAGTGCAAGTGGCGCGCCTTGTACGCTTGTCCGCCGGCGCTGCTCGCGCCTCCCCCCCCTCCTCTACCGTTGGTGCATCCCGCAATCCTGCAGCAGCAGCAGCAGAGGCCGCCCATCGTTTATGAGCCGCCGCCTGAAGTGGACACACCCGAGCCCACGGATGCTGATAACTTGTCGGAGGAGGAGAGACTGGAGAAGGAGCTGGAGCGAGAACTCAGTCAGCTCTCCACCTCCAACAACAACAACAACGCTGCCGGCAGAGCCGCTGGTGGTCAGAGTGGCAACAGCAGCGTCTCTCCTCCCGAATTCCCAGTGTCCGTCAAATCACAGTCGCCTCCTCCTCCTCCCCAGCAATATCACTATCAACCGCAGCACAACACTGTCAATGGTCTAAACAAGCTGTTGATGAATTGCGGAGGCGGCAAAATGCTGGATGGTGCGTGTATGGCTGGAGCGAAGATGGTGGAAGAGGGAAGCCAGACGGATGTGACCAAGGAGAGAGAGCTGCTCATGAAGATTATGAACAACAAGGAGCTATTCACTGCCTGCATGAAGAAGTTTCCAGACATGATCTTTGAACTCTACAGGGCCGAAGGCGTGTTCCCCAGCTGAATTCACAGCTTGCACCACTGCGTATACGGCGTGAAATGCCATACCACGTGAGATGAGAATGAGCGTTCGTAGATAGCATATGTATGTACGTGTGAGATGTAAATGAACTGGGTAGCTTGCAGTGGCCTTATGTGAAAAGTGCATAATGTTACTGGAATGTCTGTCACTGGCATGTCGCCTTAATTAGAAGGGGTTATTCTGTTTTGTTGACTTTTTCTTTGTTTCTCTTCGTTGTTTTTTTGTTTGAGGATCGTTGTTTGCTTGCGGAAATGTCTGGTCGATATATGATGTCGTTGCTCTCTTCCATGTTCGATCTCGTACTCCTTTTGTTCCATATGAAAAGTTCAGGTATCATGTCATCTCTGCTTTGATGCGATGTAGTAATTAGCAGATAAAAAGGCTTTATGTAATAGAGTTTCTGTTTGCTCAATTGCAACTGTCTTGCGTTCCGGCACTGAGGGTGAACGATACTGAGCATCAGCTTCTTATTCATGCCATATACAGCAGATGTATTGTAGATGTTGCCATGTGAAGTGTGCGCTGTTGTAATTTTCGCTGAGTACGTATGTATCTTTGAAAGTTTGGCCAAGTAAAGGTTGTTTTCTTTCGTAGCCGAGCTTTTGTTGCGGTTCTTGTTCATTCAATGAATACGGTTGCCGTGTCTGATTTCGTCGTAGTCCGTACGTGATGATTGCTGTATATACACTAATAGGTATGCTATGCGCACTGAGTGGTTAGCTCAGAATCAGATTCCAGTGATGGCGCATTGGTGGTCGTCTTCCAACACTGTGACGCTGCGTGGGCGCTTCAGCATTCGCTCGGATGGCTTCGGTGGCTTTCGCTTGTTTGCCCTCTGTCCATCCGCCTTCCTTCCTCCTGCTAAATGCGGCGGGAAAGATGAGGTGGAGGTGGAGCTTCCCGTTTCCGCTTTCCATGAAGAAATGACGACGGAGCAGCTGATGAACAGATTCGACTTGAACGATCCAGTTCTGGTCACTGCGAGACCCACGCGAAACGGCAGCTATCAGAGTGACGCGTGGACTGCGGAAGCTGATCAAGTATGTAGTGCTATACGTACTTTTGTTGGTCTATTTACTTTCGTGTGTGCAGTTGTCATCTATGCGGTAGTATAGGTGAAAGGAACGGGGCGCCTTCATTTTGATGAGCAAGAGGCGATGGGTTACATTGAACCGGATGATGGCGATCGATGGATTTTGACGCCGGTCAGAACTGCTGTCCCATATCGTCAGCGCCTGAAGGGAAGGACGGAGGGAGAGGAGCCACTTATGAAAGACTTCTTTCAACGGGAGCAACGGGTAAATGGCTAGGAAGGAACTGCTGTTTCCCACCAACGGAATTACAAAGTGTCTTCAGTATAGTACGCACCCAGTATGCGTGTAGTATGCACTCAGGTTGTGTGTATGTACTTGCTATACGGTGTATGTGTATTGTGTATGCGATTGAAATTGTGCTTTCATGCAATCGGTTTCAGGTGAAATACTGTGCGATTCCTTATCGCGTGTGCGACGGTGTGACATTACGCGCGATCTGGGTGGCAGACATAAATGCCGCGGCGCCTGAACAAGAGATGTGTGCAGTGGCGGAAGAGCAGAAGTCTACTGCGGAAGAATCGCCTGTCCCCATTCCTCCGCAAAGCACCAACGAGGCTATTTCAAACGGAGAGATAGCAGCTTCTTCTTACCACACACTCGTGGTAGATCCATCGGTCGCTTTGATAGCCAACGAAGAGCACGGCATCAAACCATCAGAAAAAGAAGAGGTTGAAGGTGGAATAGTTGCTGAAACGGTTGAAGTGGGCGAGAGTGTTGAAGGAGGAGCAGGGGAAGGAGAAGAAGAGGAGGAAGAGTCGATATCTATGTTGTTGAATCTGGAAGAAGTGGAAGAAAGCTCAGAGGAAGAGGAAGACGAGAGGAAGAGAGGTGAAGGGGAAAGCAGAGGAGCCGGAATGGGAGTAGCTACTGGCTTCGTTTTTGCCGTTCCTGCAGGGGCAGAGGGCAAAGAGCTAGAAGCCGCAATTTGGAGCCAAGACTACGGCTTGGTGCTTCTGGACTGCACGCATAGAGGCAGGGTGAGTGAGTGAGTGAGTAGTGTACGTACTCTACTGCTGCCATTGTTGCACTGTACTGTTGTGTACATGTACGACGTATGTAGTTGGCTGTGCTGCAGGTGGAATGCGGTGATTGGGTGGAGTTCGAAGTGTGTTGGGATGGGGAGCAGGATCGCCCGATGTCCAGGCTGCGCACTTCGTCTCCTCGTGCCGTCTCTCCGCCGCCCTCTCACACAGTCATCCGTGTTTCCTCTAGTGGCGGAGTGGACTGTGACGCCGAGCTCATACATCGATCTGTGCCGACCGGCGATGGCGATTCGGAAGAAGAATTGCTCCTATTTTGGGCGGAGGGCGTCGGCCTAGTTCGCTGCGATATCACCACGGCCTGGTTGGCTGAGGAGGCGGCAGTGGGGCATAAGATTCGCGTGCAGCTGGTGTACGAGGAGCTGGGCCAGGCCTCGGACTTTGTCGGCCTGCATACGCTGTCGCTGGCTCATCTGACGCCGTGGCGAGTGCGACGTTACAAGCGGACGGACGAGAAAGAACGACCGTGGTGTGCCGCCGACACCGCTCTGTTTCCTGCCGCCTGGAAGCTGGCACGGGTGGAGGCAGTGGTAGAGGGCAGCGAGAAAGCCTGCTACTTTGTCATTCTGGCAGACAGCGGACTCAGAGCCATCCTGATGGGTCGCGAACTGCGGAGGGCGGAGGCGGACGGCTTATTGGCGCCTGGCGCTCTTCCCCTCGCCACTGTGGTGCCCCTTCCCAGGCTTGGTTGCGATCTGATCTCGCACAGATGCCTGGCTCTGCATCCTCAGCATTTCCAACCGCCTCCGCTGCCTCCTCTGCTCAAGAAAGCGAAAGGAAAAGCTGAAGAAGGGAAAGAAGCAGTAGCGGAAGACGAAGTAGGTGTCAGTAATCATCTGGTTTCTTCTGGTGGAGAGGAACCGCGAACGAAAAGCAGCGGCAGTGCTCAGTCATGCGCTGCCGAAGTCTTGGTGCGCGATGGAGGAGAAGGAGAAGTGAGAATAAGGAGTAGGTCGGCGACGCCGGCTACGGGTACAAGTGGCTCCGTATCTCTACCGATGACAAGCAGAAAAAGCGGCGGTCTTTCGGTGGCGGCACGTTTGAGAATGCAGGCGCAGACGACTCTTCCAACTCCCTTCCATCCTGCTGCCGCTGCTACATCGCAGGATGCGGATAGTTTGAGCGAATCCGAAGAGAGAAGTAGCAGTGGTGGTCAACCGCCGACGGGTGAGGATGTGGCGGCTCTATCTCGCTCGCTGGCAAACGCTATTCTGGAAGATACGAGCTTGTTCACGCAGTTCATTGAGAGGCACCCACAACTGACTGGTCAGCTGTTGGTTTGGAAGTCAAAGGGTTGGATTTAGCTTGGCTGAAGCGGGTCTGTTTTGGGTGTGACATGCTTGTCTCTTCTTCTCAACCGTCGTTTTGGAATTGATTTTTGGACGGACGAGTGTTGTTTTGGGACACGTCGTTATGCCTTATTTTTATGTTTGACGGTTAATGGTGGAGGTGCTTTGCTGTATTTGTTGAAGAAGTTTCTCGGAGATTTCAGTGGCGTTGTTATGGCTCTTGGTACATAATGCTGTCTTTTGGTTTCGGCATATGCTTCCTTTTTGCCCTTACGGCCTCGCCGTAAGGGCTACCACGTTAGGTTGCCTTAATCATACGGGTATAGGGACCGTACGTACTATGCTGCAGGATAGGGTTACGTACTGTGTAGGTATAGGACAAATTTCAAATTTTCAATTTGGCGATCCTACGTATGTGGCGGCGATACGTCCCATGATGAAGTTTCGTTGACGTTTTAGAGAACCTAAAGTTTCGTTGACATTTAGAAGATTTTTGTTTCGTTGACATTTAGAAGATTTTTGTTTCGTTGACATTTTGGGAAAAATTTGTCCGCACCCAGGTTCGAACCTCACCCCGGGTAATCCCGTAGGATTGGAAGACGAACGCTCTATCGCCTACACCATCGCGACGAACTGGGCAAATGACGAAAACACAGGATAAGTAGTTGAGCTGAGAGGGAATAATTTGCATATAAGGCAAAAAGATAAAAGATGTGGTTTGGGGAGTAATTTGCATAGGAAATGTCGACATTTGAGCCAAAAATAATTTACATGAAAAGAACAGTGTGTTAAAGAGTGGAATTTGCATACGAAAAATAAAAATGCGGCGAAAATTGAGACACGTCACAGACTAGTTATTTTCTGCTTTTACTCTGTTGCTGAGCAGCGGCGCTATTGCGTTGAAGAATCACAGGGGAAAAATTGTGCATAGTCAGTGAGAAAGGGAATGATTTTCTTCTGAAAGGATCGTATCTTCAACAGCAATTCAAAAGGAGAACTCTCTTTTGGAAGGGGTGCGTGTTCAAGAGCGATTCAATAAAACAATGCCTGGAATGCTGTGGAAGAAGAACATCTCAACTCAAATGGCAGGAGAGAAAAAGCAGGTAATTTTGAAAAGAAGTTCTGCAGCAGGATACAGTACTGATAGCTATACAATAGATTCATTTCTTTCTGGACCCACGGGCCCGATCTATTACTGTAAACGGGGAAATTTTCGGATGGAGGAAATTTTCGGAAAATTCGAACAAAAAATTATGTCCGAAAATTTTACCGTACGAATTTTTTGTATGTACAGTATATTTCCATGTGCAGTACGTATTGCTAAAAATCTTAGAGTCAACGAAACTGAAAAAACGCGCACAAAAGCAACAAAACCTTCAGTTGCAGAGCAGTTCACAGGCTCATGTTTAGATTGCCAGCGTGAAGTATTCATGTCAACGAAACTGTGAATACTGTATGTGACCAATATGGTGCTGTGTCCCCTGATACCGTACTTCCGATTTTGCCCACCGTTTTTCTCTGCTTACAAACCTGCTTTACCCATCCGCATCTGCCTGGGGGACCCAAAGGTTTTTCACTGCTGCATGCTGAAACCCTACTTGACCCACGGGCCCGATCTATTACTGTAAATGATGAAATTTTTGGATGGTGGAATTTTCGGATAAAAAATTCTGTCCGAAAATTTTAACGTCCGAATTTTACCGTCTTTCATACATACGTAGTCTACAGTACATTCATACGTAATACAGTAAATGTCGCTGTGCGTGCATGCACATTGAGGTCAGACATGTGTCCAAAAATTTCCCCATCCGAAAATACAACTTCAATCAACTCTCCATTCCATACCGCACGCATCCTCTTTCTTCTACTACCATTTATCAGCCCTTACATACTGCTACTTGTAAGGGCTTCACTCCTGTTTGGCCCTCAGGACAAACGGCTGGTAATCATTAATATCTGCCGCTCAGACAGCATCTCTACTTCCAAAAGACAGCACACCAGCCTCTACTACTGCTAATTGTAAGGGCTTCACTCCTGTTTGGCCCTCAGGACAAACGGCTGCTAATCATTAATATCAGCCCTTCAGAGTCCTCCACTCACACCTAGAATGGTTGCCTTTTTATAAGCTGCTTGTTGTTTGAGCGTTGGCAGTCGTAGAATTCGATGTGCTTTTTGATACTCTACGCACATGCAGTGATATCATTCATTCTCTCTGACGCAGTTGAAGACACAAAGTAAAGTTTTTGTACACAAATAAATCGGCTACTATCTCTTGATGGATGTGATTTTGGACAACACGGATGAGAGTGCCGGCTAGTAGGCTTACGCAAGTCGCAAACCCAACGCTGTTGGCGTTTTGATGGCGTAAAACCGTCACCTACTGGGAGCGGAAAAATAGTTCGCTGTCCAAAATCAAAGGACCACAACAGTTCTACAATATCCGCTAACGGTGCCATGTCTCAACAGTCAATACATAATTTTATATTTTTATCACTAGAATTATCATTTGCACGTAAATAACTGGCGGTGCTTTCAATTCATAGAGTCAAGTTGGCGACATATTGTTTGGCTCGCATGCGTAGATTCTGTAAATCTCCGGTGAGTCGATTGTGATCCGGGTTGGCTGGACAAACGAAGGAGGAGGATGCGGTATCTTGACTTCCGTTGCCATGACTGGTAGGTGAAGCTATGGAGGATGCAGCTGGAACTCTGGCTAGGAGAGTGGGCACACCAAACGGAGACGGGAAAAAGTGTGGAGTGCTGGATGTTGCCACGGTTGTTGATGAAGTGTGACCCAATTTACCGAACACATGCGGAAAGTAGCCTAAGGAATGACCGGGTCGCCAAGCTGAAACAACATTGCGTAAGGTACTACGTACGTATAGCTACTGTACGCCGTATTTACCGGTGGGGCTGTGCAAAACTTGAGAGGGCTGTGCAAAAACTTGAGAGGTTCTAGGGCTATGCACCGGTAAATACGGTACTACACTACAATAAGTCTATGTAATTGATTAGCATAGTGAGTGAGTGCTGTCTGCGCGTGGCACAGTTCCAATTTGGCAGCAGAGCGGCGAAGTTTAGATAGAAAACAGGAAGGAATTGAGTAGATCCGCTTACTGATCACTTCGTTGCTTTCTTCCTTGTCCTCGGGATCTAAAATACTTTCCAACTTTATTATTGCCGATAATACGATTAGAGTGGGCGAAAAGTGCGTTTTTCATATTGTCGAGAATGGATTGGTCGATGCTCGTACGTACAGTAAGTGCCGCGTTTCTATGTACTTTTTGCTGAGGCGTCCCCTTCTTCGTCGTCGGGCGCCGGGATATTTCGGAGCTTCTTGCGATGTTTTGCCCGACGGTTCTTGAACCAAACCTGGAAAACAACAGAAACGGATTTGGCTGAAAAACACAGACTTTCTCACCCGTAGAAAATGGGTGGCAAAGTGGGTAGCCGGTGGTCTGGCTACTATGAGCCATATGCTTTTATTCACTGATCTGCAATAAGTGGGTTCCTCTTTCAAGTCTAATCCCCTCGTGCAGATTCTCAGGGGCAGCCAAAGTAAACCTAGGGGTAGGCGATTAGGTGGCTCAAAGTCCGTCCCGACTACTTTGCAAAAGCGGTACTGCCTGCATTGCCTGGTATCGGCTGAGGGGGAGGATGGGAGCCGACAGAGACAGCGGGCCAGACTTCTCTGAAATTGTTACTCAACAAACACTGCGCCGAGAGAGGCGGGAAAGTTTTCTCACTGACCGATTCATGTCCGACATCTTTCAGCTAAGTGGCTGTCTAATCCCATCTGCACAGGAGCTGTGCAAAAATCACCTCGGCCATGTCACGTACTGTACGTACAGGGTGTTTCATAATATACTCGCCGGATGTTTGTGCTTATATCTCCCTACCGGAGTGTCACATTCGAATGCGGTTTTTTGCTTTGAATAGCCAAGGCTTCAATGTTGATGCAGCCAAAATTTCAGCTTTCTAGGCCAACAGGAAGCGGCTCAAACAGCTCGATTTGCAAAGCGTCAATTTTCACACATTTGCAGGCGGCCAGGTACAGATCGGCTCCGGTTTTTCTCTCCCCAGTTTACCTAACCCAGTTCTCTCCTTAGTTTTCCTTCCGCAGAATTCCCCTCCCCAGTTTTTATCTGGAGCACAAGTTTCGGCAGAGTTTTCCATCTCCATGCCACTTCTCTTGCAGATTCGAACTTAGCAATCAGTGTTACAGCCAAAATTCGGTCATCCAAGCTTTTCCTTGGGACGCTGATGCCATGGTGATCAAACTGAAGTCTATCTTCGACAAGACTGCTCAAAAATGCATAAAAGTTAGCGTGGAATGTGGAACAGACTTGAAAGAGCGAGAAAAAAGCGAAAATGCAAATCCGTTGCCCCGCCTCAGTGCCCTGCCTCCGTTTTGCGCCAAAAAAGGCGCCGCAACTTTGACCGCTTACAGCGCCATGACAATGCAATCTAGGAAGCTAAAATTTTGACTGCATCAACGTTGTAGCCTTGGCTATTGAATGCAAAAAACCGCATTTGAATATGACACTCCGGTGGGGAGATATAAGCACAAACATCCGGCGAGTATATTATGAAACACCCTGTATATGAATGCAGAGTTTTAAGTGCACGGCGTTTCTTTGACGAAAAAGCGCATACGCAGTCACGTCGTGCTTCATGAGCTCAAAAGCTCGACCCCCGCACTGTGCTAGCATAGCACACTACACTATGAGAGAAAAGAAAGAGAAAGAATCCGCTTGATTTTGCGCTGCTTAGGGGGCTTTTGGGACGCCGACTACTAAGAAGCTTTGGAGATGCCTCCTTATTTGTCAAAAGGAGAAGAGCCGGCGTGTCAAAAGCCATGTATGTTCTTACAATACGTACAAGTCGGCCGCTTCTTTTGGTTGCTTGCCGCAGCTGGCCTTCTGTGTACACAGCCGATTTTCGAAAGGACCGAATTTCACGATACCTACCGCCTTTTCATTGTATGTTTCAATCGGAGGTTCATTATCTTCATAACATGAATGTTCAAACCCAAGCAAAATCCCTGAATACACGACCGCTGTTTCGTCACATTTTTTAATTCACTGAGCCTACAGTATCCTCTATTGTCCTAATTCATAGCAAAAAGCAAAAACAAACATATCATGAGTGGTTGTACGTATCGGGCAAGGGAAAAACAGTACGAAATTCTAGGCACATTTTGACGACTGCCTTTTCTATGTCGCACGTACCTTGTGTATGTATGTACAACGTACGAGTACATACAGTACCATACAGTACATGCGTACAGAACGCACAGTACGACGTAGGGGTTTTGTGAGCGAGAAGTAGGCATGTTCTGATTAGTACCTGAATACGGGCTTCTGGCAGATTGGTGGCCATGGCCAGTCGTTCTCTGGTGGCCACATCGGGGTAATGCGAGTCGTTGAAAGCGGCTTCCAGTAGCGCCAGTTGCCTCGGCGTGAACGCTGTCCGGCTTCTGCGGAACTTGCGAAACTCAGCCGCTGCTGCCACTCCGGTCGCTTGCGTTGATGCTGGATTGCTGAGTGGCAGCCGAAGCGAATTAGATGCTGCAACAAGTAGTAGCAGTGTACATGTACAGTACTTATCTGACTTTGCATATTTCTGCAAGTAGAATAATGACCCCCGGCGATGTACTTACGTTGTACATACCTTTCCTGTGTGTGTACAGTGTAGCTTACGGGATTTCTGTTCCGTGATGCTGTACAAGGGAGAAGTTTGTGACGGAAACATGGGCATCATGGAGGTGAAGGTGACCAAAGAAGGCGGAGGGGGCAGGAGAGTTGCGGCGGCGGCGGCGGCGGAGACAAGGGGCAGAGTAGCCATCTATGTGCTAGACTGTGTCGCACTCTCCTAGCAGGAGGCAGGACAAGGGAGGAGACGGAGATGCCAAAACAAAGCGCCTCTTGCTCGTAAACAGATTAGTGGGACAAGAAGCAAGTCTTTTTGATTCGAAATCAGCTAGCTGATCCTTTCTGATCCCGAGGGCTGATCGGGGTTTGGTGCGAAATCTGGATTATCGCCAAGCCGGGCAGAAGTCTTAGTTTTAAAGAGTTGTAACCGCGCGTCCTGCTGACCAGATCCAAGGAGCGCAGCCGAGTCGCGGATTACGACGAAGCGAACAGTGGCCGAAAGGCGCGACGGGACGAAAAGGCGGATTACCGTAACCACCGACCGACCCTGTTTTATTGGCGGAGAGAGGCGCAGGGGAGGGCGGAGTAGATGAGATGTCGTTATTGGCTTGTTTTGGCAGTGGGAGAGAAGCCTACTGAGCAAACATGGCCGCCGATCGAAGGCTTGAGCAAACAGCAGCAGCAGCAACCGAAGGAGTCAGCAGGGGCAGAGCCACCCCTCTGCTCAGCAGATTAGTCCAACCGATTACGTTAAGCTTCTGCAACCAAAACCACCCAAAAGTCGTGCAGCTGCAAATCCTCTGCGGCTCCGATTGCGTACTATACAGGGCTTCACCTTGTAACTTTCCCGATGACTTCGTCATCACTGAGATTTTGAGTCTGTCACATTTTTCATCTCGTATACAAAGTACTATCGTACATATGTACATGAATGCGTGTCTATCTAACTGCATATACTCAAGACTAGACGTACAGATTGTTTAGACTGAGGGAGGGTGCGTGTGTGCATCTATGGACGTCGTGGCCAATGCTTACACATGATCAACCGGAACCGTTATTGTCCATGTGTCCGCGAGGTCGGCAACTGTTTTCACGTGATTTCTACTGTCGAAGCATGGTGTACGGTGTACCGTGGTACAGACAGGGGGAGGGTGCTACTAGTATTTTGTGCTTGTTGAACGAATGTCAAGTGGATTGAGTGGTTTCTGATCAGCGGGGGGTGAAAAGGCTTTTTCGGGGAGAGGAGCTGTATGCAGGTGTAGGCCTACACTGTGGATGGAGGCTTGTTTTGCGGCTGTTCTTGTGTTTACACATGAGGCAATTTGAGCGCTTGCGAAGACTAAAAGCCGGCCAATTACAAGCCATTTATTTGATAAGGCCACCAATAACTGACAACTGATCTCTTTTCTCACTCAAAATGCAGATTGGCGAATAAGGAAAAGGATTGAATATCTTCCAATCTCAAGCTGCTCAATACCACTCCATCCGTTTTCCGGGTACCTACAATTCGAGCAACGGACTGTGTGTATACACTATACAGTGTACTTAACGTACATATGTACAGATCGCATACTCGAGGTGATTACGTTTTATCGTGATTCCTGTAAATGGGTTAGACTTGATTGCCTGATTTATCAAAGTAAAAGCAAGCAAGCAAGCAATGTAAAGCAACTGGGACGTTGCGGTTTTACTGAACTGAGGTACAGGTGTTTGAAAGGGTGACTGCGTTTTTGGGGGCGCGCCCAGAGGCCGCTCCCATTCAAGATAGCGGTGAGGAAAAGCGCTTAGCATAGGCAGAGGTGAACGTCTGTCGGTCGGTCGGTCTGTCTGTCCACCCGAAACTATGTATGTACATATGCACTGAAGATAGAACTGTGTGTGTGTAACAATTCAGCCCAGAAGGTGCACGCTAGATTATAAAGCCGATTCCTTGGCGCGCGTTCAGACAAACTTTCGCGGAAGGCGGAATACATTATGATATTCTCGAGCTGTTCATAGTTATGCATGTCTACTAGCTTAGCTACGTATTACCAGGAGTAATATAAAAGGGGGAGTGACAAACAGCCGCTTCCATACAAACGGCTGATTTTCACACGCAAAGTTCGAAGCATTCCAGCGGTCGTAGAGAAATAAAACTGGCACCATTGAATGCGCCGATTCTTCTTCTTTCCAATGGTGTCAGTTTCATTGAGGTCCGAGGACTCCTTCCATTTTATTTTTAGCGGGAAGTAGAGGGTACTTTTGAACCTCAGTTTTTTCTCGGGGAATGCTCTGGACGGGTATCGCCAGATCTGGCGATGATCGCCAGATCTGGCGATCACGCTGCTTTCGCAAACCAGCCAGCGTGTATCGCCAGATCTGGCGATCATCGCCAGATCTGGCGATACATGCTACCTAGTGAGCGTGATCGCCAGATCTGGCGATCATCGCCAGATATGGCGATCAGTATCGCCCGATCTGGCGAGCACGCTGTGAGGATCGCCAGATCTGGCGATCATCGCCAGATCTGGCGATACACGCTGGCTGGTTTGCGAAAGCAGCGTGATCGCCAGATCTGGCGATCATCGCCAGATCTGCGATACCCGTCCAGAGCATTCCCCGAGAAAAAATTGAGGTTCAAAAGTACCCTCTATTTCCGGCTAAAAATAAAATGGAAGGAGTCCTCGGACCTCAACGAAACTGACACCATTGGAAAGAAGAAGAATCGGCGCATTCAATGGTGCCAGTTTTATTTCTCTACGACCGCTGGAATGCTTCGAACTTTGCGTGTGAAAATCAGCCGTTTGTATGGAAGCGGCCGTTTGTCACTCCCCCTTTTATATTACTCCTGGTATTACACATCATATGCTACATAAAGGCTTCCTATGCGCCTTGTATGCTGTGCTATGTACGTACTGTACATGCTTCCAAGTACATACAAGCTCGATGGGTGCAACGCCACCAGCTTTGCATGCAATGCAAACGGAGGATAGAAGAAACGAACGTTTTATTTATAGGGCCGATGTACAGTATGTGCAATACAGCATCTTGCCTGCGCTCGTCTAGGGAAGTAAGGGCACTTACATAAAGGCAGAATAAGCGAAAAGATTGATGAGATTATGACTCACGCATGATTTAGCTAAAGCCACAATCTAAACTTGAGAGAGAAGTAAGCTCTGCTCTTTCTTGGTCATTGTACGCTTTTTTACATGGCCTTGCACGTTTGTACGATTTGGATTTTGTACTACAGGGTGTCTCATAATAAACCGAACACTTTTCCGTGCGTGTAACTCTGGAACCACACGTTAGATTTTCATGCGGGTTTTTGTATTTAGTAGCCAAGGCTTCAACTTAGACGTGTATAAAATTTTATCTTCCTAGGCCCAGTGGAAGCTGCTCAAACACCTTCTTTCTTTGGAGGTCAAAAACAAGGGTTTTTCGAACTGGTAGTGCCAATTTAGGAGCCTCCTGTGCATGGTCCATGAATAATGAATTATTAGCCTCGTAATGAAGAAAAATGTCCCAAAATGCTAGGAAATGAGTATCTCATGCATAATCCCCAGTGCCAACATGGCAAACGCATGAAACTGGGTACCTTGAAAAATTAAGACCGAGATTTTTCTCCATACTAAAGAAAAACGTCGATTTTGAGCTTCGAGATTCAAACCTTCGTAATTTCTGAAGTATGCGGAGTAAATAGCTGAAATTTTGTAAACATCTAAGTTGAAGCCTTGGCTACTAAATGCAAGAAGCCTGATGAAAATCCAACGTGTGGTTTCAGAGTTACATGCACGGAAAGGTGTTCGGTTTATTTTGAGACACTCTGTATTCTCGAAAAAAGGTTGCAGAAAAGAGGGCAAGTACTATGTATGTACGTACATACATATGCGAGCTGACAGAGACTGCAAGTATGTGCATGTGGAAGCTGACGGAGGCTACAAGTGAGGTACTGTAGGTGGTAGGTTAAGGTACGTACAAAGTCCTGGATGCTATGAATATGAATGCATCACATGACAGCCTTGTATATTTTTTCATTCAATAGCTTAATAAGGAAATGATGCTAAAAGGAATGTTTTTTTAATATTTTTGAGAGGTGCGCGGAGGCATACTTTTTATTTAGGTCAAAAGCACGTGTAATGTGTCAAGAAATGTCTGCAATGAACGCACATTTCGAGTCAATCATATCTGTATAGAAATAATTACACAGCCAGTTCGTTCCCCGCGCCCCCATATATTTTCCATCTTGGAAAATATACAACAATGGTTAGCAGCAACGATGGAAAGTTATTGTGAATGGCGGAGCCAGCTCTTGGCACAAATGGGCAGAAGGCTTTTTGGGTGGCCTTGTTTAGTTAGTGACAACGAGCTTCGATAATAAAAGTGTCCTCAAGGTGTTAGACCCAGAGTAGTTCCAACTCGTTGCTGCTGTAGGCGCCATCATCATCGTCATATTGACTGTCTGACTTCCTGCTGTCACCACTTTCGTTAACTTCTTCCATGTTAAGTGTCGCGTGCATGTTCTCATCCACTGCTGCCACAGATGAGGCGATGACGCTCAGTCGGGGGTTTCGCTTTCTCAGGTCATGCAGACTTTCAGCATGGTGAGTTTCCAGCTCGCTCCATACGACGCTGCCAGACACTTCCTGAGATTCTTTACGATTGGCTTTGTCTCGGTTCCCAGTTGCCGTACTCTCTCGCCTCTTCTTTAGGGCTTCTTGCTGTTTGGCCTTGAATGAGCTGGTGAGTGCTAAGCCGCGTCCGTGCTTGGAGAACATTTCCAGCGTGTGTCGAGTCATTGCCGACCACGATTTGCGTCTACTGTCCAAAGCGACGGAGTTGAGTCTTCGCAGGTCGCGATTGAGCAGAGCGTAGAGCACTGGATTGACAGCGGAGTTAATGTAGATGAGCATGTGGGCGCCGTGAAACAGAGCGGCGAAAGTGTAGCCTCCTACCAGTCGCTGGATGAGTCTTCCTTTCTGCAGCCAAGTGAGCAACCAGAATGGCGTCCAACAGCCGAAGTAGAAGAGGATGACGACGAGGACTCGGCTGGCAACGATCTTCACCCTCGCATCTCCAGCCGTCAGAGCCTGACGCTGCTGAGGTTCGCTCGAGTGTGTGTGCAGGGGAAGTTTGCTCAGCTTCCGAAGTACGAGGGAGTAGAAGCAGATCATGAGGCCGCCGGGCACACAGTAGCCAGACACGAATATGCCGATGAGAAACCAGGGGCTGGCTCCATCCTCAAAAGCACAGCGCAGGATAGTCCGAGCAGAGAAATTGGCAAGTAGAAGATGGGACTGCGGCGAATGGAGCGGAAGGCAGACGAGCGGACGACCGATATAGCACAGCTCCACGCCAGCCTTCAGATGCACAGGCATGAGGAGGAGTATGGACAGAATCGCGCAGGCTGCCAATACGAGCACCGCTACTCTACTACGTCGATATTTGGCAGAGGTGAGTGGGCGACAGATGGCCAGGTAGCGATCCCAGCTGAGCACGGTCAAAATGAAAGTGCTCAGCAATTTGTTGACTGACTCGCCAATCCAGTACATTTTACAGGCGGCTTGACCGAATATCCATTGGGTCAGTAGGAAGTTTGTGATTAGCAGAGGCAGGTGAGAGACGACGAAGAGATCGACCACGCTTAGGCCTAGTACGTAGACGAAGACATGTTTGGCAGAATGCTGAGAAGTTGGCGCCGAGCTGACGTTGAGCAGTACGTTGATGATCATGACAATGACAACGCAGTTGCCGATGAAGCCAACAGCAAAGCACAAGCCGTATCCGCAGGACATGACTAGCTTTAGCAGAACGCGTGGATCCATGCCTGTCTTCATGGCTTCTGCCATATCCTCCCCAGCTGTCGAGATAATCGAACTGCTGTTACTTGCAGCCGCCGATATCGCTTCCTCTGCCATGGTGCTGAGTTTTGGTCACGCCTGATTTTTAAGGCGAATATGTCGCACTGAACGTAACGTATGTTTCACTGAGGTGCTTACATAACCAACAGTGTTCGTCAATACTTCCAAGGCTCTGTGATAGTTTTTCATCGACGACGAAGCTTGAAAGGGCGGAAAATGCATCATGACTGATGCCCTCATGCTGTTTGTTGAAATTGAATTCAATAAGGCCTTGGCTTTTCCCCAGAAGAAACGCAGCTAATTTTTGGCCATAATCCCTGAAGCGAAGACCAGTGCTGAGGTTCGGAGGTGATGTATGGCACAGGCGGTGACGATGACACGGACAGAAATGCGACGCATGCTACCACCGACTGCTTTAACAGGCAAGCTTGTGACTGGGCTTGATACGCAGAAGGACAGAGCACAAGGGACTGATGCTGTACGGCGAGCGGTGATTTCCCATCCTGTCATAGCATTGTACATAAGGGGTGAGAGAGCGGAAGGTGTTTCTGCTACTTACTGTCACATCATCACATTTTTGCTTCTCTGAATAAACACTCCATAAATTTAGCCAATAAATTTCGAAAAGCCGATTACTGCTTTGAGAAGGCAAACAATTTGTACGGGTTTGTGCAAGCTTCTGTACTTTTAAGTATGGATGGGATTCACAGCGTGCGTCTGAGTATATTTAGTAAATGAGAGTCGTCGAACAAGCAATCAGAATACGACAAAAACACATGGTATGTGTACATACATAACATAATGTAGTACGTACGTACGTACATACTACGAAGCGAGGAATGCCTTGAGTTGTCCATCCCTCAGGCCTCAGCCCATGGCCAATGGGTTGAGCGTTGAGGCCTGAGGGAGGTAGGAAATCGATGCAACTTGTTGCTATACTGTAGTATCCCGTCTTTTTCCGGTGACGGACGAGTTTAAAGGGGATTGATTTATATACGGAACCGAACGGTGAACGGTCGCCGATGAACGGTAGCCATAGTACGAGACTGCGGACACATACAAGCTTGCAATTGAAGCCGGACGATAGCAATCCAGGTTCTGCGTGGACAACTTGACGTTTCACGCAGAGTTTGGCGGAAAAGCGAAGACTCACCGCAGTATTCTTTGATTTTGTTTTCGGTGAGATAGTGATAGTGAGTGTTCATTCGTACTTTTTGGTGGCATGGAGTGCGGTCGGATAGTCACAGACTTCTGCTTTTTATTTACGTCCATTCCGTTAGTGTTTTCTGTACTGCTTGCAGCTATTGTGTGTTCTGTTTCAACTTCATCTAGTAGTACTACCACCTCGAATACAACTGCAGTTTCTGGTTCTACCTCTGCAAGTACTGAAGCCAGCTCAACTAGTACTCTCTCTTCGACAGCAGATCCAACCCGTGAATCCTGCAATATCTCAGTAGACAGCCTGACGTTCGAGGGATACCCAACTGGCTTTCTACAGTCCGGTTCAATCATCGCCTTCCGTTGTGATTGTGCGGATGCTGCTGCCAATTGTAGCCTTCCGGGCGGAATAAAGTTAGTGATGCTGTATGGTTGCTTCGCTGCTGAATGCATCCCTGTATTACATAACGATCGCTATTGTACACTATGTATTAGATGTCGCGATTTGACGACCTCCGGTACCGTTCCTACTAGCTCGACAGTGTTTGTGGATGATGGGGTCAGATGGCAGAGTTGGAATTGTTCTTGTGACTGCCCCCCAGCTTCTCCAGGTGTAGTATTCCATTTTGCGAGCCACACCTGTTCAGACAGAGAGTATGAATCCCCATTTGATAACGCTTCCTGCGCTCGTTGTCCTCCGAACACAGTCCAGAGATGCGTCGTTCTGCCCGGCTACAGTTTCAGTGATTGCCAGCTGTTTTATGATGGGAAGCCTCAAAGGTTCCAGTCCAATGCTCGCCCACCAGTCGGTATAGAAAGGCGAGTCTTCTCAGACAATTGCATTGCTGCCAGTGTTTCTTATGAGGGCCAACGTATCATGTAGTGTAGTACCCTGCCACGTTTCGAACTTTCAGAAGTGAGACTTTTCTTGGACGACGCAGAGATAGCTGAATTATTCGGTACATATCAGTTCAAGAACGTGGAAGAGGGTTTGGTCCATGTGGGTGCGAATACAGTGGCATTTTGCGGTTCGCGGCTGGCTGGAGTATGCAGTTGGAGACCATTTGGGACTGGTGTAAATGACAGTTGGGAGAAGCTGAACGGATCCTGTCAGGGCGGTTGGAAACTTCGACTGGTGGATTTCCGCGAATGGCGTTATCAGGTCAAGTGCAAACTGTCTGTTCTGCAACCAGAGGACCACTCGCACTCGTACGCCCAATTCATTTTCAACATCGTCCCTAAAGGTACCGCAACCGAACTCTCGTGTTGTACGTTACGGTGATCGGTCAGTTGCTGCTTTACTTCAGCATCGAATTGTGTGCTTTCCTTCAGGTATTGTCTCCTTTCGTGCGCCCGTTCAAGGAACTCTAGAAAACAGGAAGGAATGCCGGTTACCTCCTTGGGTACATTTTTCTTCCCGATCCTTCATGTTGACTGCACAATGAGTTCTGAAACTCTAAAAGCGCAATGTCAAATAGCAAGTGCAAGTGCCCACTGCACATTTTACTTTAATATGTTTAGGCTCTGAATCACAGCAATGCTGACACATGTACAATTAACGAGCCACAATTGAATGCCCGTCTATGTTTTCCATTTCTCAGCACTGAACTAATAATCGTGAACGATACAATAGCAACTACTAGTCCAACAACTACTACGGAAGCAACTAACAAGAGATCAGGACTTTTTTCGAGGGAGAGTTTGGTGCTTCTGGCTGCATGCCTCGGTAGCATCGTACTACTCTTTATCATACTGCTTTTTCTTTTGATCTACATGAACTACCGGTCCAGGCGAAGGCAGGCTGAAATCGCCGGAAGCGAATCGGAAACTGTATGCGGTCCATTCCACTACGTACCGTACTCATGTCCTATGGTCTGTTTGTGAACCATGGATCGTGATTCCAGATCCAGACGAGCTGAATGAGTTTCCAACGTCTGTATTGTGATGGAGCTACATGTACAAACTAAGTATAAAGTACGGCGCTTGCGTGGACACCTAAATAAGTGGCACCAAATTATGGTCTACTGTACTTATTTAGTAGGTGTCTACGCTTTCGCCATACTTTGTACAAAGGCGTGGACCGCTGTGTAGGTCAGCTAATACAGACGTCTACAAACCCATTCGGCGTCTGGAATCACAATTCGGAAAACTCGGAAACTCTGAAAAAGGTCCTGCCCTGCACCATGAGTTTGTTGTTGTCCTCTGTAAAACGGACCTACACTGTAGAAAGTACGGCGCGTGCGTAGACAGTTGCGAAAGAAATACCCTTTCGGCAGTTGGAAGCGTGCCAAAGTCTCCTCCTCTTCCTTTCGCAACTCGAGAGCGCGGCGTACTTTCTACGGCGCACATTGACCACTGTGTTGGTCCGCTAATACAGAGAGCTACAAACTCATGGTGCAGGACCTTTTTCAGAGAATCCTGGAAGCAGGGTGTGGTACAAAACTAGCAATTTTACCGTTGTAGAGCATGACATCTCAGTTGTCGAAGAAAGAAATGGCAGAAGAGCGGACAGCGGAAGTTGAGATGCTGTCGTCGAGCGCTGGCATGAAGATACCGGAGCCCGGAAACCCGCGGCCAACTGGAGTCAGTACGATGGCACCGACGGCGGCATCATCGCTCTACGGCGTCGGCACTCGACAATTCTACGACTTCCTTGACTTCAGCGAACCGACTGTGGATCATTCGCCAGGGGCAACCCCTCGGAAATCCGCCCAGACACCGGCGGAACACAAGAAGCGGAGGGCGGCCAAGAAAAGAAAGGCCACAAAGTTTGAAGCGGCGGCAACGCAGAAGCAGACCGCTGCGCCTGCAGCTGCAGACCCGGCGATAGAATCGCTATTCGTGATGCAAGGCATGCAACCGATCAGGACGAAGTCCATACTGCCCCCGCCCGATGCGAAGGAGTATGAGAAAACGCAGCAGTCGAAGGTGCCGTCTGGCAATGAGCAAGGGGAGGTGGAACCGTCGGCGATGCAAACTGTTTCGAGACGAGAGACTGTTGGATCGGGTTCGGAAGCGAGAGACAAACGGAAGCAGCGGACAGCTGGCAAAGAAAAAGTCGGACACCCTGCGCGTAAAAAGGAGTCGGACAGTCGAAGCAAAAGTGCAGAACAGCAGGAGGAGGACTTATTTTCGACACCACCTGCAGCAATTGAGCAAGCCACAGAAGCACCAGCACAATCTTTAAAAAGCCCAAGCAGTCAACGCAGCTCACGTGAAAGCACAAGAAGTGTACTGTCATTTCCCATGAAAGGACAGTAAACTGCAGTATACTACAGGGTGTCCCATTTGGATATGAAATGTCGTTTGGGGTTATAACTTGGGAACCACTAGAGTTAAGGCGCTGAAATTTTTCCTGCAGATACCCAAGAATACGTATAACCTTGTGTAAAAATTTCGCCCCAAAACTCAAATCTGAACAAAAGCGATATTGGTACCTCAAGTTTCGACCGCGAAAATCAAAAGTTTTTGAATCGCATGGCTGGTCTTCAGGCAAATTTTTGTGACACTGTCATCATAGCGCTAGCAAAAATATATAATCCCTGTATAGAGAAGAATGGCCTACGTAGTGAAAAGAAACGAAGCAATCCCTGACTCGTTTTGGCCCCAATAAATTGGATCCCAATTTATTGGATATTACGAAACCTATTTATTGGATATCCAAAAAATTGGATATCCAATTTATTGGATATGGAATCCCCAACAAAATGGTTTCGTAATATCCAATAAATAGGATATCCAATAAATAGGATATCCAATAAATAGGACATAATAATCGATAGCACGCCATCCACACAAACAAACGAAACTCGAAGCAGCTCGTTAACGATCTTCCTTGCTTGTCGGCGTTTTCTTTGTCGAAATTTGGAGCAGAATTCAGCCTACGTCCTCCTTGGTTCCGCAGCCTTCGATTATTATGTCCTATTTATTGGATATCCTATTTATTGGATATCCAAAAAATTGGATAATACAAAACCATTTTATTGGGGATTCCATATCCAATAAATTGGATATCCAATTTTTTGGATATCCAATAAATAGGTTTCGTAATATCCAATAAATTGGATATCCAATAAATTGGGATCCAATTTATTGGGGCCAAAACGAGCCAGGGATTGCTTCGTTCCTTTTCACTACGTAGGCCATTCTTCTCTATACAGGGATTATATATTTTTGGCGCTAGTCAGTACGTGGTATCTGTTTGACAGGGCAACAGGAAATCCCAGAGGAGACATTTTTCTTTCCTGACTTGCTGCATGCACATATTGGTTCACTTCAATACTCAACTCAGACAAAACCAAACCAGCAGTAACCTGGCAGTAGTCAGTACTGCTCGCTCGCCCTATCTGACTCCCCACTTTTCCTGGTGGATTTTCTCTCGAACAAGCTATCATGTTCTACAAAGCTGAAGATTTTCCCAGAACTGTAAAATAATATTCGTTGAGTGTTCCCACATATTGAATGACATTATGTTGAAGATGCCACAAAAATTCGCCTGAACACCAGACTTGCGATTCAGAATTGTGATTTTCGTGGTCGAAACTTTAGGTACCAATATCTTATGTTCAGATTGGAGTTTTGGGACGAAATTTTTACACAAGGTTATACGTATTCTTGGGTATCTGCAGGAAAAATTTCAGCGTCTTAACTCTAGTGGTTCCCAAGTTATAACCCCAAACGACATTTCATATCCAAATGGGACACCCTGTACGTACATTGTGGGTTATGGTTATCTGAACTGCACAGCATTCAGTCTTTCGAGTAAAGTGTGTACAGTTGCTACCAGTATAGTTTCATCACATACTGTATGTAGGCTTACATAACAAATTGAAACGACCGTTCTTGGACCAATACAAGCGCATGATTGGATTTTCTTTTGATAGGTCACATGAATATAAGTCTTGTTATTTGTCATCTGTCGTGTACATCTGTGCAATCTAGGTGTACATGGAATGATTAATACTCAAGAACTCCTATATATATATATGGACCCTAATAGAGCGCGCGCGCTCCGCTTCACTTCGGTGGAACTGAGCGGGCGCTCGAAGCGGAGCGCACGTTCTAGGGGTACGTGGCACGGCACAGGGACAGGAATTTCTTTCCGTCGTCACGTCATCCCGCAATCTGTGTGTTGTGTGTGTCGTCGAATCGTCGTTCACGAGATCGTTCATTCTTTCTTCAGAGAGCAGATTCTAAATTCCGTTACAAGAAATGTAGACTTCTATTGTTACTTTTAGACAGATACAATGAGCTATCCGACGGCGAGTTCGAATCCTGCCTTGGACGCTGCTATCCGGACTGCCCAGGTCAAATATCCGGATTTGGTGAAAGCGGATGTTGCGAATGCTCTCTCTACCTTTCGGGATTTGCATCCGCTCAGCGACGCCTTCACTTTCGCCGACAACATTCGCCGTAATGTGGTGTCTTTGTCGGGTACGATTCCCGTGCTGCACAAGGGAAACACCTACAACATCCCCATCTGCGTGTACCTACTCGACAGCCACCCCTATCATCCGCCGGTCTGCTATGTGAAACCTACTCCTGACATGATGGTGAAACCTTCGAATCACGTGGACATACACGGACGCATATACATGCCCTATCTGTCTGAATGGCAGTATGGCAAGTGCGATTTGATAGGCCTGCTGCAGATTATGGTGTTGGTATTTCAAGATCAGTGTCCGGTGTTCTCTCGAGGTTCTCAGGCGGCGCAATCAAATACTCCATATCCTGCGGCGGGAGCCGGAACCACTGCCAACACTCCGTATCCTGCAGCTGGCACTGGTGGGATGCCTGTGCCAGGGACAACCGGACAACAAGCTGCGTATGGTGGGGCCTCCTTCAGCTCCCAGCCGGCTCAGCCTCAGTATGGGGGCTCCTCTTCGTCTGCCTATCCCTACTCCCCCTATCCCAGCAATCCTTCGTCCGCGTCTGGTGTTGGGGCGAGTGGGACGATCCAGCCGGAGCATATTCGGGCGTCGGTGTTGTCGGCGATCGAGGACCGGGTGCGTCGGAGTCTGCACGAGAGCCTGGGGCTGGAGCAGGCGGAGCTGCAGTCCATCAAGAAGACGAAGGAGGAGCTGGCGACTGGGGAGAAGGAGCTGAAGCGGATGCTGCAGAAGCTGCAGGCGGAGGAGGCGCGGCTCCAGTCCGCCGCCCTCGCCTACAGGCAGAAGGCGGAGGAGGCGGATCGCATCCTGGCCAGCGCGCCCAAGGACGACCAGATGCGCATCGACGACGCGATAGAGACCACCACGCCGCTGTATCGCCAGCTGGTGGACTGCTTCGTCCGCGACTCCGCCATCGACGACGCCATCTACTACATGGGACAGAGTCTGAAGAAGGGACAGATGGACCTGGACAGCTTCCTCAAGGCCGTGCGCAAGCTGTCCAGAGAACAGTTCACGCTTCGCGCCACCATGAAGAAGTGCAGACAGAAAGCCGGACTCGCCACTGTCTAGCTCACCGCAAACGCATTCTCATTTTGAGCTCATTTCGGTTACTGTCCATCCATCCACTCTCGACCCCTTGAAAAGATTAGCCGTTTGAGGGTATCGCGTCCCGAAGCGAAGGAGACTACGTACCGTAGTTTTTGTTCGCTTCGGGACGCGATACCCTCAAACGGCTAATCTTTTCAAGGGGTCGAGAGTGGATTCCAAAAATGAGGCCTGGCTAAATGGCCCGGACACATCGGAAGTAAATAAGCCGAGCGTGGCGTGGTTGTCCCATGTTTTTGCATTGTGCCGAGCTGAACAGCTAGGCGTACGCCCGATGCATGCCTCTGATGTGAATGGGGAGCGATTTATTCACTCTTTTACATGCAGGTTTCGTAAGTCGGTATGAAACAACGGTTCTCGAGAGCCCCGAACCAATTGAACAACCTGAACCTGAGTATGAATTAATATAGGTACCTGTTTTACAAAAGAGACCAAATTTGGATCTTGAACCGAACTGAAGCTCAAAATCATGAGGTTTACTATTATATACTGTCCACACAGATAGAAAGGAGAGCAATGTTGTAGAACGCTTCTCTGGAAATGAACCTTAGGCACCTTTTTTATGGTCCAGCAGCCGTTTTCCAAACATACTTAGACTTTCGCATTACGTTGCTGACCAGTTTAAAATTTAACCCCTCCTGTATGCTGAGATATGGCGCTGGTAGGCCCAAATTGCCCCCTTTGTGCCAGCCACTTTTTTCAAAAGTTCTTAACATCATTCTACTCCATTTTCTTCGCTGATTTCGATTTGGGGCATGCCGCTTCGATATTTTGACGAATATGCCATGATATTGCCCAAAAAGAGGTAATTTTGGCTAATTTGATCATTTTCGTCAATTTTTGTGGTGTATTCATCAAAATATCGAAGGGGCATGCCCCAAATCAAAATCAGCGAAGAAAATGGAGTAGAATTATGTTAAGAACTTTTGAAAAAAGTGGCTGGCACAAAGGGGGCAATTTGGGCCTACCAGCGCCATATCTCAGCATACAGGAGGGGTTAAATTTTAAACTGGTCAGCAACGTAATGCGAAAATCTAAGTATGTTTGGAAAACGGCTGCTGGACCATAAAAAAGGTGCCTAAGGTGCATTTCCAGAGAAGCACTCTACAACATTGCTCTCCTTTCTATCTGTGTGGATAGTAACGAACACCTGCTATGTCAATGTGTTGGATAGTGATTATTGATTGACTTATGTGCCTAAGGGCTGACAATTATTATTGCTACCAGTGGCCCTTTGCAGCTTCGCAGCAGTAAAGGGGACAATCTCTATGCATCTGGCAACCCGTTTGCAAATCTGGCAACCCTTTTGCAGATCTGGCAACCCTGTTGTAGATCATGATCTGTAACTTATTATGGATCTGGCAACCGTTTTGGGTAGTTGGCTAAAAGTTGCATATCGGGCAACCCTTATCGCAGAGTTGGCAACCCTATGATGGCAGATCTGGCAACCCCTTTTCCGCATAGATCTGACAATCTTGCACAGCATCAGTCGAAAATAGTGTATGTAGCAACCCTTTTGCAGGTCTGGCAGCCCTTTTGCGCATTTAGCAATCTGGCAACCCTTTGCAGATCTGGCAACCCTTAAGCGCATCTCGCGTTTCATTCCCGTGTGCATTTTCGGGCGTGACCATTTGCTAACGCTGGCTTGAAAACCTGCGTCGTTTGGTTTCTGCGGCATTTAGTACAAAAATATCGATTATCGATCGATTATTGGTGATCGGCTGATCATATCACAAATCGAAGGCCTTTCTGGCGTCCTCGAGGGCATAAGCTCTTTGAAGAGCCCTAGATGGACGCTGTTGCTGCAAAATTGAGTGAGTGTGAGTGAATCTGCGCGCTTTTAGTACTAAAATATCGATTATCGATTGATTATTGGTGATCGGCTGATCAAATGAAAAATCGAAGGGCTTCCTGGCGCCCTTGGGCTTATAAGCTTTCGAATGAGCCATTAGTGAACGCTGTAGCTGCAAAACTGAGCGAGTTTTTCGCATCACAGACAGACAGACACACACACAGACATCAGCCCTATTTGTTAGTAGATAGTCTGGCCAATAGCAGTTGGCGCTTGGACTCAAGGCGCGTTGCGTAAAATAGATTTACAAATGCGGATTTCTGTCCACGCTTCGTGTACTCCTATTTTGCAGAAGTACATGCAAACTACGCAACTCGCCTTGAGTCCAAGTGCCAACTGCTATTGGCCAGACTATAATTCGAGCTGAGTTTTCGCCGCTTATATGTGATGAAACACGGTCCGCATGAGTATGTATTTTTAAGACATATGCTATACATAGATTTTAACGTTTATTCGTGTATGGCTGCCGGGGTGGCCGCGCTGTGTTTTGCATGTATGTATGTATGTACATAGTATTTGTGCACACACCGTACATACACGTACGTACATACACCGTAGTATTTGTGCAAATTTTGCGTATATTTCTAATCAATCAAGAGCTACTCTGACTCTTCATGCACATATAAAATTAAGAGCACTTGATTATTTCTACGAAATACTTTTCACAGTACGTTTGAACAGAAAATTGAAAGTATAAGTGCGTATTGCGCAATCTGTATTTTGAGACTTCATTTCACTGGCCTTTTCTTTGTTCTGTTGTGAATTTTCCTGATCTGAAGTATGATCTGTAGAAGAAATGGCAGAAGAATAGGAAGTAGCTGGCGTACATGAGAAAGGCGAAGAAGATGTTCCAGTCGGTTTGATGGCATGGCTTCCCTCTCCACTTGACCAGGAAGACTGACGCATTGATGTAGACACCCGTGCACATTTGAGCTGAAACGACGAGAAAATTCAGACAAAATCTTTCTTGCTTTACAGCCCAACTTGTATTTGGTAAACTGGAATTTACCAATTTGAGAAAGTGTGATGATGAATGGAATGGCAGTGGGAACCCTGAACCTCATCGCTCTGATGGCGTAGTACGTATACATGATGGAATGCACTCCAAAATTCATCACCATACACCAGTTGCCAATAGCAGTGTGCTGAGGAAACCCGTACCAAGTGTACAGAAGAACTGTGGCGTGATGATACCAATGAAGAAAGATCAACTGCTGCTGCAATACATACTCAAATATACTATCTAAGCTGCATATTACAAGTTTCACTCACCTTTCTGAGGAGAACGAAGGCTGTATCTCCCAGTTCCACGACCTTGCTAAGAATAAACAGCCACGCCCAGAATCCACTGGAACCCAGATACCAGCTGGGATCACAAAGTGTATACTGAAAGCCCTTGGTCCAGAGATCCTTGAATAGTACTGGAAATGTGCGATAGAACCCGAAGATACTGAAGCTGGCCAGAAGGATGTTCCAGAGAATGAGAGGCATGCGTAACTCCAATCGCTGCCTCTTTTCCATCAATTTCTGGCCCAGGAATACAAGAACCACGTATGCGGCTACGATGCGAAAGCTGTACGTCCAGTAAAGCTGCATCCATTTAGTCACTCCCTGTATGTTGAAGCTACGCTCATAACTATAAACAACAGTAAGCACCTGCTCCATAAGGAAAAGGGAGTAAAGCAGTTGGACGATACAAGCGAACAACCAACCGCTTCACAGGGGAAGCAAACAACGAATGAATGAGTAATAACTGAGTATTGTAGAATTCGTACTTGATCCCTTGAAAAATGCGCCTTGTTGAATTACTACCGCAATTATGTATACCCACACCGCAAAGCGTAAGGACCGCTTTAGTCGAAGTGAGCAGCGCACACACAACATAAGTCCATGAATAGAACGTACAACAGTATAATAGTGCGGGGTAATTAGTGCCGAGGGCTTAATTCGAGTCATCCAACATCCTTTTCCTGTTGAGAGGTTGTTGGAAAGTTAAGGCAGTGAATGTGTCATCAAAAAGATTCTTCCACTATATAGTACCCTGAACTGAAGGTTGCACAGTTTCACTGATTCACCTGTCGCCTGCGCCTCTGTGCAAAAGAAAAGAAGACAGAGTAGAGGTGGTCCGAATTACCCCGCACTATCCTACCTCAATTCTTTATGTATTGTGTGCTTGAACTTGAACCTTGTAGTGTTGTTATGCAGTGCTGTTGTTATGCCAACACGAACGCAGCAAGTATTCTTTCTTTCCAAGAACGACTGTTCCTACGGTAATGGTGACATTCATTGTATTGACAGAAAAGAAATCACATCCTCTAGAAGGGCTTTTGCTCTAAGCAACAGCTTACGGACTTTTCGCTCGTCATCAATGACATCTGGATACTTAAAGATGACCGGTCGAAGTATTGGCACCATCGCCATCATGACTGCACCTTTGAAACTGCGATTCCAGGCGCGTTGAACCGATTCCATCGAAAACGGTGGAGCTCTTCCTAGCTTCCTTTCCAGCTGACTGTAGTAATGCTGAAGAATGTAGTCCAGATAGTGTCTGCGCAGCTCTGGATCTAATACACTGGTGATGCACTCTGCCAAATCTCTCACCGCAGATCCCGGATGAGCCAGCTAAAAGCATGATGTATGTTGTATAATACGCACGCACGCATTTGTAAGTTGCAGTGCTGAAGTTTAAGACGCACCTGCCAATCAATAATGGCCGCAAGATCATCGTCTCCAGTTTCTAGCGTCTCCTCACTGCAAGCTAATTGCTTCTTTTTTAGTAGAATATTGTTCAGCCAAAAGTCACCGTGGCACAGTACAGCAGGCATCTCCATCTCTTCGTGCATTGTGTTGATGTACTGCAAACAGGTGTGAATAATTGACAAGCGCAAGTCAACATGTATTCGTAGTTTTCTGGGGGACCAGCCTTCGCGGGGCTCAAAAGCTACTAAAGTATGCGTCCTTTATTCACGCCTGTCTCCAGTAGCAGTCGTCCACAGTCGCAAAATGCTTTCTTCTTATTTGCTCCAGCTCTACAGCGTCGAAATATTCTGGATACTCTTTTCCAGCGGCATCCAGGACACTTTTCACCATATTCGGATAGTACTCCAGCACGGCACGACTCGGCAACTTGAACTGTTGATGCCACGCGAGGTTGGTGGTCAAAGACCAAGCATGCAGGGCGGCCATATTTTGAGCTAGCTCCAGCATCAGTTTCAAGCCGAAGGATGCATATGGTGCTGCTGTTTTGCCAACGGCAGACATGTCCTGAAGTATCAGCATGGGCGGAAATCTATCTCCAGCTTGGCTGTTGGTGTTATCGTCTTGAGACGACTTGGAAAAGTAGCAACGGGGTATCTTGCACGGCGCCGGTACTGCTTCCGACCATAGTGAGTAGAAGTTGCATTCCATGGTATGGACCTTTGGTGGATATGGATGGACCCGTCATGCATCAGCACCATGCATTGTGTAAGTAAGTAAGTAAGTACTATACGTACAGTATGTATGTATATTGTACATCTATGAACAATTCAATTCAGTCAACTCATCAGAAGTACAACAAGCGAGTCTTGCTCCTTTGTATGCTTACTTTTGAGAATCCATGAAGAATATCTTGTACTGCCTCCGGTGTCACGCTCATCCGATTCAACGCCTCCTGCATGTTGTCCTGTGATGGAATCTTTAAAAGCACGGCTTTCGGTAATTCCATGTCGTGATGATGTTGTTCAGATGACCAGAAGAGTTTGATACGTATGATGCGTGAACAGAAACCAGCTTCCTCCAGCGGTGCAGTCGACCAGCTTTCCAACTTTGGGGTATCATCACGATCAATATCAAAGTTATGGGCTTTTAATAACAGATTCCCTAACCAAAAGGTGCTGATCTTCGTACCATCGACATCAAACGAAACTGCCATTTTGCAAGATTTGGAATCTGCTATGCATCACCACATAGGCTACATAGAGTAGGTTGGCATGTAGTACTATGTGGTCGCATGGGGTTGGCTCATCTACATAAATAATGGGACAATTCAATGATAAGGAGGCGGCGTCGCGCTTCGTCTACAGTGTTGTAGTGAGATAACCAGCTCACATCATATGCGCCTGTCCTGATGGCCTGTCCGCATAACAGTATACCGTGTACTGTGTGTGTAGTGTAGTGTGTACATATGTTCCAGAACCATTTATTTGAAGTAGACGGTACACAAACATTATGCAGGGTATCATGCAGTGCAATGAATGAAATGCACTCACATAATGAATGTACTGATTGATTTACACACACAGTAGTAGCGGACCAGACCATCAAAATCGTCGATACCTTGCTCTTGGGATTGGAATAACAAAAGATAAAAACTATAGTCCTATGGCTCAGGACAAGGAGCAGCACCACGACCCACCAGTTTCAAAAATGTATTGGTAAAAATAACGCACGATCCATTGATGAAAGCCAGATTACACATCTTTCTTCAAGCGGTCATTGTCCAAATCCAGTGGTAGTTGCTCATGTTTTTCACTAACTGTAATTGATGGAGCCGCAAATTTTCCTCTGCCGAAATAGACCTTGTAGAAGAAATGAGCGAACAAGACGAAGTAGCTGGCGTACATTATCAAGCTGTAACGGATATTCGCATACGACTGAGTACATGAAGCCCCACCACCCTTGATCATCCATACTGCCACGTTGATGTAAGTTCCGACCACCATTTGAGCTGTAAAATGCCAACATCAGCATACATAAGCATACGTAACATCCGCATACGTAAAATGCCAGCCAGATATATTATACCAACATGTAGGTAAGTATAGTGCACATCATATCGATAGTATGAAAGTACTACAGGTACAAACAGCACAGGATCCTTACCGAGCTGCATGAAGGTGATGGTCATTGGCACAAATCGAGGCAGGGAGAACTTAAGAGAGCGACATGCGTAGTAGGTGTACATGAAGGAATGCACAGTGTAATTCATGACAATGAACCATCGACCAGGTGCCGTGTGGTCAGGAAAAGAATACCAAGTGTACACCAGCACCGTCACATGGTGGTACCAGTGGAGAAAAATCAGCTGCTGCTGAAGCACATGCAAACACACATACGTCGGTAAGCTACCACATAAATTATTGGTGCAGCATGGCAGTGGTGATGATGAAATCATCGCAGTGGTCCCAAAATGTGTCATCCTGTAAATTCCATCGCCTACAGTGTTGCAATTGCATAATATGCAGTGGAACTTACTTTTCGAAGGACGACGAATACCGTATCTCCCAGTTCTAATGCCTTGCTAAGGGCGAAGAGCCAGGCCCAGCAGCCAGTGACGCCAATAGAGAAGGAAGCTGCGCATACACTGTGCGTGAATCCCTTACGATAGAGGACGCTGAAAAACTCCGGATAGGTGCGAAAGACGCCGGCAATGCTGAAAGCGGACAGCACTGAGTTCCATAGCGTAAGAGGCAGACGGAGATCGTAACGAGGTCGTTGACGCATCCACTCTTGGCCGAGAAAGATGAAGAGGACGTAGCAGAAGGAGTAGAGGATGGAGCGAGTCCAGTACTGGCGCATCCATTCCGTGCCCTCCCGAATGTCGAACCGCTTCTCGAATGGGAAAACGACGGAATAGTTGAACTCTGCGCTCACATTCTCCAGCGACAAGTCATCCGGATGCATATTGGGCCACAGCTACCGTACCTAATGGTAAGAGTCTCCAAGTAATGTCTACGCCACTGTTTAGTTACATTCAAGTAAAACGACCGATGGCTACTGGGGAGAGGTTCCTGTCCTAATGGGCGGGCATTCGCTCAGTTATTTGTTTGTACCCTTGGGCACCACAACGCAGGGCGTTCGGATATGGCAGATTCTATCTAGACGGAAGTACAATTTTCGTACTTTTCTTTTCTATTTATTATTAGGAGCCGGGAGGTCGAAGAAAAAAGCCCGACATGCGACTTGACGGGGGTCGTGCAAAAACTCAAGTCTGACAACTTTATGGGTTTAGAGTAGACGGCAGGCAAAGTGTCAAGTCGAGACTGTCTAGTTAGTACATGCGATGGTAGATGATGATGAGAGGAGGGGTGGTGTGACTGTGAGCATGAGCGTCACCTCGTAGACGGTTGTGTGGACTGTAGTTTCCCGCCCGACCCTCCGATGCCGTCTGCAACTGGGAAAATCCTGTTTAGACCATCGTCATTGTCGCTTTTGGATTTATCCGCTCAACTCAAGTTCTTTTCTTGGCTGCTCTTGCTCACCCGCGCGGCTGGATCAGCAAAAATCTTCTAAAATAAGTGCTGCTCTCTCTGTCCCATAAATCTTCCGCAAACTTTGCCCTGCCTCTTCCCAACAGCCGTCGACGACGTCGAGGCCAACAACATTCGCGTACTCCATGCATCACCTCAGCGCCGTTTTCTTTACTTCAATTCCAACCAAAGAAGCGGGCTATTTAAAAGGTAAAATAAAGTTGGGGCCATCAAAGTCAAGGCAAAGCAAGGACTGTTGTGTGTTGTCATTTGTCAAAAGAGAGCAACTTTTATTTGGAAGCAGCGAAACAAAGCGTCTGACAATTTCCACTCCGAATATTCATGCTGTCGCGTTATCCCTCCCCGAATCGTGATTCTAGACTTGCCAAATGGGTTTGTAGACCTCTGTTTTGTGATGGACCTACACAGCGGTCCACGCCGCTATACAAAGCATGGCGAAAGCGTGGAACCTTCTAAATAAGTGGACCATTTTAGTACGGTCCACTTTACTTAAAATGAGGTGTCCACGCTTTCACCATACTATGAATGTACATGTAGGTCCATTACGAAACAGAGGTTTTCCATTCGGCTCGGCAAGTCTAGAATCACGATTCGGAGCTTACGCATAGTATTATGGGTAGCTAACAGTACTGTACTAAATGGTATACAGCTTTTGCTGGTAATCCTAATATATAAGCATAGTTCATAACAGTTAGTAATTCACCGAAATTGTAACAAAATCCTGTTTTGAAAAGTAACGGACCGTTAACTAATCAAGAAACAACGATAAGGCCGTACAGTACACAGTACAGTAGCAAAGCATAGTACACGGTACAGATTTCACACCTCGTAAATTGCGACTGCTTTTTTCTCTATTTTTATTGTCCAGCGCTGCGACACGCTGAAAATATCTCATCTAAAGATCTAGTAAATGTAGTAAATGTTTTCCGAGAAAAAAATTCACAAATAAGTTCTATCAGGCTCTGAAAACAAAAAAACATATTAGACTATGTACCTACTTGTGTAGATATTCACAATTTTCTTCAGTACTGAATAAGTGGGAAAACCTATCGCAGCTAAATAAAAGCACCCGTCTGCGTCGCAATCACAGCGGCGAATTTCCTATGGACTGCGATGAGTATCCTGCGACGACTTGAGCAAGCAAAGCAAAAGCAGCTTTCATATTCCATATTCAAATAAGGCACGCTTAGACAGACGCATGCAGTTTATATTTTCAAGGCCTGATAGAACTTAGCCGTAAATTTTATTTGACGGAAAAGCTCTACGTTTGCTAAGATCTGGATATTTTTAACGTGGGGCAAGACAACAAAAATCCATGAGTAGTGTGACACGTGATGCCGACCAGCCAAACAGCTAAGTACCTACTACGTAAACAACAACAGCACTATTATATGCGTCATTGCAATATATTAGCACATTATTTCTACTCGATTTCTTGCTTTCAGTGCGGTTCACTTCAGGACGGAAAATGACTTCACTCCCAAATACTTACAAAAAACCAAAAACCTAAAGACACGAAATCACCCACAAGCAACAAACAGATATAACCATAATACATAGTAATATTTTATAGTAGTAATATTTTCGCATCAGAGCGACAGAGTATCCTAATAAAAATACAGGCGCCTAATGAGTTGTACGTTGTACCTGTAGCCATACACCTGTATAAGTAATTTGGCCGTAGACGAAGTAAACAACAAAAGCAGAACACAGCAACAAGCTGTGTTATTCGTATCTGCATACTAAAAGAAGAGAGAGACAAAGAAAAGAACAGTACCTACCTACCTAAATTGGTGGCACGGTTTTGAGGGTGGGGGTCTGTCAGTGGGGGTATGCAGGAGGTCAAAAGTGGGGGGTGTTGCGTACCCCCACCAAGAAAAATTTTTTTGGTCACGTACCCCCAGATTTTTTACGTACCCCCAAGAAAAAAACCTCACGTACCCCCAGCATATTTACGTACCCCCAACTGTAAATGATATGCTACATAACCCCACACAGTCTATGCGTACCCCCAGAAAAAAATAAATGAGCAATATTTTTTGCATGCAGTGCAGCAGTCTTACTACTGTTGTGCATGTTGTAATATTTTAACAAAATACAGCGGTGGGTTGATAAGAGTGAGTAGGGTGTCTTTGCAGTAATCACACGGCACCCCTCACTCACAGTGTTTAGACTAAGACGGCACCCCTCACAGTGTTTACACTCAGGATGTAATAAATAGAATAAACCACAACTTAGAAATAGAGAAGAATCGCAACTTGTCTAGAATGATAGGATCAATCATTATATAAAACTATTATTCACTGCATTTTGCAACTACAAACAACAATTTTTGAGAATGCATGCACTGTGTGGAGTGTGTAAAAAGTCTGAGCATGGATGTAAGTCAGAGGAAAAAAAGGGTGGGGGTACGTGTCCTGGCAGACAAACTGCTGAATCCAAGTTTGGGGTTACGCGTGGGGATATGTTTTGCTGTTTTTTTCTGGGGGTACATTGGGGTATGTTACTTTTCATTTTCCCTGGGGGTACGGGTGGGGTATGGAGAGGTAGGGGTGGGGGTGCGTTCAACATACCCCCCTCACCCCCAGGCCCACGTCTGCATATAGGCCTTCACTAGTGTATGTTGCTTGCACATAGCCAACCAATATTCTGCCTTCTGCTATAATAGTAACCGAGCAAACAACTACAGTACGTATATGCCAAAGCGAATGTCCATACAGTACTTCAGAAGACAAGACACGTTGTGTAGTACGTATGTTCCACGCACTATCATATTCTTCCTCCAACTCCTACTTTGGGGCATTTGGGAAAAAACTACAATTCACCAGAGAAGCATTCTCATGGAGATCGCGAATACAACAGCAAGCGTATTCAGCAATAGTAAGAAACCGAATTTATGTATTGTATGTAGCATGGTTCTCTTGGGCTAGTTACAGTAAGTCTTGGTCTTCTTGTCGCATCTAAGTATGAGCAGGGGATGTACAGAGCCTAGAGTTCCTTCTTGGTAGGCGGCGCTCCGTTCTGAACGAGGCGTGGATGGTATCCGTTGGGTACGTGGTGGTTGTTGAGGAGCTGCTTGGTCTTGGGCTCGTGGCTGTGGAGGAGCTGCTTGGTGGGTTCGTACTTGTTGCCGCGCTTGAAGTAGGCGCCGTAGAAGAAGTGGGCGAAGAGGACGAAGTAGGTGGCGTAGATGGCGAAGCTGAAGTAGAGGTTGGTGAGGGTCTGGCGACACTGGCCGCCGCCCAGCTTGACGGCGTAGGAGCGCACGGCCACGGCCACCCCCATCACCATCTGGCTGAGCTGGAGCAGCGTGACGCTCATGGCCAGCCACTTGGGCAGGCGCCAGCCCAGCGCCCGCACCGCGAAGTAGCTGTACATCACGCTGTGCACGGTGTAGTTCATCCAGATGAACCACCTGCCGGCCGCCGTGTGGTCCTTGTAGGCGTGCCACGTGTAGACCAGCACCGTGCTGTGGTGGTACCAGTGGAGGAAGCTGAGCGGGCGCCGCCGCAGGATGAGGAACGCCGTGTCGCCGAACTCCAGCACCTTGGAGATGGCGAACATCTCCGTCCAGAAGCCGGTGATCCCGCGCGCGAAGGACGCGTCGCACACGCTGTAGGTGAAGGAGCGCCGGCGCAGACACCACAGGAGCTCCGGCGTCATGCGGCAGAAGCCGGCGATGCTGAAGGCCGCCAGGAACACGTTCCACCCCACCAGCAGCCGCCGCAGCTCCAGCGCCCGCCGCCCCGCCATCAGCCGCTGGCCCAGCACGATGGCCCCCGCGTAGGCCAGGCTCAGCGTGATCGAGTGCTGCCAGTAGGACTTCATCCACTCCGTCGACGGCGTCGGGTCGAACCCGTCCTCGAAGAAGAACGCGGACACATTCATCTCCTCCTCCATACTAGCTATAGTAACTCAGCTGATATTCCAACCGAGAAAGGCGAGAAGCAGCTTCTAATTCGGAGTGTCAGGCCACACACAACCTGAAACACCGCGCACAATGCACAGCGGCTTTACACAAAGTTTACATAGTTTTATTAGTACGCGTGGCGTACGCTTCGGACATAAGAGCAATGAATAAAAACCTGTCTGCTAACCTTTTGCACACGCGGCAGTAGTTCCACTATTCTGGCAATGTAGTAGCGGCGAAGGTAGTAGGTTACTTTATATATGCCTATCACGGTAATCCGCCGATGATCATAGAGAGAATGGATGGCTACTAGCAAGTACCGAACCCGCACAGTACTGTCTAAAAATCTACCGGCTACTGCGCGGCACCTCGGCAGCATAAACTCGCTTCCCCCCAGCACAGCACAGCACACAGCGCTCGTACGTACAGCAGACTGTGAAATGATAGGAATCGGAGTGGAGATGTCACGCCGCGGCCACACAATCGCACCCAGCAGTACGACGTGCACTGCCTAAAACAGAACCATATCCACGCATTCGGGAGTACAGTGGGCATGCAGCTGAGAGCGAGTAACACACTGCACATACAACATATAAAAAGAAGACAGCGCGAATTGATTGAAGGTAGACATCTGGAATTCCGCCAAGAAACGGAACTGAAAGGGTAAAAGTAATCCTATAGTAGTTCTACCAAGAATATATATCTCGGTTTTACTTTGAGATAATACAGCTCGATTTCCTACAGGCTATCCTTCCGTTCCAGGCTACGCTTTCTGCTGCTGTAAGCTGCGGTTGGGGTGAGGCCGATCAAGGGTAAAGAGGAACGGAAGCAACAGCAGATAAGCCGAGTGACGTGAGTCCAGAGTCAGCTGAAGCTGTTTGTCTCAACAGTATGGAGTACGTATGCCGAAGAGCAAGAAAATAATTTCAAACGTTGGCCTGGCCTCAACCCAACATACGTACGTACAGTATGATATGTAGGCCCGCACTACTACGTAATATCAACACAAAGCCTCCGTAGTACCAGTACTGACTGACTAAGCCCATCTTCCCAGCTCCATTTGAGCTTAGCATTGCATTTATTGAGCATCCAATCCTGTGCCTTCTCGCTCCCCCAGAACCCTGAACCCCACCAAGCACACAACAATACCACCAATACGTACGAATACTTGATAAGAAGAGCGGACGTACCGTATACAGGGTGTCTCATAATAAACCGTCCACCTTCCCGTGCATATAACTCTGGAACCACACCATAGATTTTTATGCGGTTTTTTTTGTATTTTGTAGGCAAGGCTTCAACTGAGATGTATACAAAATTTTAGCTTCCCTAGGCCCAGTGGAAGCTGCTCAAACACCTTTTTCCTTCAGCGGTCAAAAACAAGGTTTTTTTTGAACTGGTAGTGCCGACTTAGGGTAATTCTGTGGGATGAGACATAACAAAATTAGCCTCGTTCATAACGAACGACAGTCCCAGAATGCTAGAAAATGTGTATCTCACGCATTATCCACAGGGACATCATAGCTAACGCATGAAACAGGGGATATCTTGAAAAAAAATAAACCCGCTATTTTCTCCATACTGAAGAAAAACGTCGATTTTGAATTTCGAGATTCAAACTGTCGTAATTTCCGAAGTATGTGGACGAATTAGCTGAAATTTTGTACACTTACTTGGTGAAGCCTTGGCTACAAAATGCAAAAAAACCGCATAAACATCTAAGATGTGGTTCCAGATTTACATGCACGGAAAGGTGGACGGTTTATTATGAGACACTCTGTATAATAAACCTTTATAAGAAAACAGCGCCTTAAACCCATTGATTCAGCTAAAGCAGATAGAAGCTGCTCATTTTTTTGCTGATAAAATTATATGGAGAGTACACTCATTCAGCTGCAGCAGCTTGGATGAAGCCAAAGCGAAGCTTGCTCAACCCCTCGAAGCGTTTAAAACCGGTAACGAATTAGCGTGTCATATTTAAAGTGCAAAGTTTATCTTGTCCCATTGCTTCGCCTGCAAGTATTGTAAATTGCGCAACTTGCTTCAACAACGGTGCCACGCAAGGGCAAATATCAATGTACGTCAGTATGTACACTCAGTCCGCGAAGTTCTGTTGGAGATATTGCTTTTAGCTGGCGATAACGAAGGCTTTACGTCTAAAGACAACCGCCCGATTGACATAAGCCATCATTGCAGACAGTGTCACAAGACTGCAGCTATCAGTGGAGGACAAGTGGTGACGCCAAGTAAACAAACACTAAATGCCTTCGCTGTCGCACAACCAAGCCTCCGACACTGATTTACCCAAGAGCGGGAGGCATCGAAAAAGATAGAGACACAGACAGCACGTAAGAGTCACAACAGGATATGGCAGAAAGTACGAGAAGAGGGCAAAGAAGAATCATAAAGAAGGTGACAGCTCAAGAGGTGGCCAACGATGTGGATCTCACTGGCAAACATGTTCTAATCACTGGGGCAAACACAGGCATCGGTAAGAGAGACCGACATGCCCTACACAACGTACAGTCGCTACAGTACTGTAAAATTGGTCCACATTTTGCAGGATTTGAAGCAGCCAAGGCGCTAGCAAATCGAAATGCGCACATCGTCATGGCATGTCGCAACATCACTAAAGCCAGCGAAGCCAAAGATCGAATACTGGATGAGAAAGTAAAAGCAGCGTAAGCCGTGACTCACTCACTGCAAACGTCAAACGATAACACAAGTGTAAGCCTACTTGACCTACAGTATGTGTGCAGGATGACGCCAAGATTACTATACTCCAGCTGGATTGTGAAGATTTGTCCAGTGTGGAAACATGCGCTGAGCAGTACATCAAAAGCGGATGGTACGACTTCGAAACTATTCTGTCCTGTCAGGTCCCCGCACTGTGCTGTGTACATTTGTACAACTGTCTGGTTACTCCAACATAAAACAGCCTATGAATGAATAATAGAGCTGCTGAATGAACAGGTCGTTGGATATTCTGATCCTGAATGCAGGCGTCTACAATCCCATTCATCGGGTGACAGACGCTGGATTCGAAGCCACCTTCCAGATCAATCATCTGGCCCAGTTCTACTTCACCCAGCTCCTGGAAGCTCAGCTGGTAAACGGCGCCCCATCCAGAGTGGTCGTCGTTTCATCCATGGCAATGAAGTATGTAGGTGAAATGTACAAAATGTGTTGGCTGTGTGCGCATGTAGAGTGCAGCAGGTGACCTGTGACGGATGATGTAGGATGTGCAAAGAAACGCAAGAGATAAGTTGGGAAGCGCTCTCACCCCCCCACAAACGAAAGCTCAACAGTCCGATGCAAGCTTATGGCCTGTCCAAGTACTGCAACGTCCTATTCGCAGCTCAACTCAACCGCAGATTAGCAGGCAACGGTGTGACAGCTTACAGTCTACATCCTGGCATGGTGAGGACAGAGATCACACGAAACTCCGCCTTCATGCGAACTTTCTTCAAAATCATGGCACCTGCAGTTATACCGCCGGTAAAGAGCAAAGTTCGTGCAAACGTATGTAGCCGGTCAGGACTGCAATAAGTACATTTTACATTGAGCAATAAAACAATAAGGTGGATGTGTAGCCTAGCTTAGGTTAATGAGCACAACGACAACGCAATGAGATAAGCGTGCAATAAAACAATATAAGGTCGACACGTAGCCCGCGCTTTGTAGTTAATGAGCGCAACGACAACGCAATGATAAGAGTGAAATGTAAAAGGACGATACAGCCGAAAATATATAAACAAGACTAGATAACACCTTCATAGTATTCGATGTACATACGCGTACTACAATCTAATGTAAAGTAAGTAATGTACGTAGTGTACGCGCATATGTATGTATACAGGACAGAGAGTCTACCGTTTTTCAGGATCGAGGGGCGGCGACGACGGTGTACTGTGGGACGGCGGATGGCCTGGAGGCGGGAGCCTTCTACATGGAATGCAAGCGGAAGAAATCAGCCAACAAACCAGTACACAACGAAGCGGCGGGAGCTGAGCTATGGGAGCTAAGCCAGGAGATGATTCGTCACTACAAACAGAGCTCCGTCGCCCCGCAACAACCGCCAACTCCTGCTCAACACAAGCAACAGGAGGCCGCCACTGCGCACTGATTCACTACTTAGCCAGACAGTACCATACGTGGTTGTGTTACGATATTCATACCATGTACTACCGTGTACGTAGCTGATATGAGATCAATACTTATACATACGGAAGGAAGTGTACGTGCTTCAGCAAAGCATCGCCTGATGAGCATAAATAATTTATGAAGGCCTACGTACATTATGTATTTATGTTGCGCAAATGTGCCATCGTATGCATGCATACGAATCGTTTCATAACAGGCGCTCTCAGCTAGATTTGTGAACAATACATCATCCCATTGACGCGTTCAAAAGACAACGAGCCGGCTAAGATCCGGATAATCTCACACAAGAAAGCAGAGCACAATCCCCCAAGAAAAATCTTTATTCCATCCACCACGCCAATAAACTTTCCAACATACGCAATAACAACATCACAGTAAAAGCGATGGCCGATAATAAAACGCTGTGAGAGCTCGCTAACCATCCACAGTCGCAACTAGCGCCAGCACCGAGTCCTTGAGCGCCTTGAAGCTCTCCTGTAACTCCTCCTGTGCTGAAACTCCTTGCTGTTCATTCTCAGCCCTCTTCTTGCTTCCTCCTCCGGCTGCTTTCAAGGACTTTACAACCAAGGATTGAGTGCGAGCCAGCTGAGACGCCAGTTGGGCGGGCAGTCGCGGCTGGAGAAGAGAGAAGAGCGCTGGCACGAACTTGCCAGACGCGTGCACGGCCGACTCCGTGTAGTGCGAGAAGAGAAGCAGCAGGGCGAGCAACAGACCTCGCGCTGCATCCTCGCACCCGTGCAACTCCGCCTCCAATTCAGCTGACTGCAGCTTCAGCATGTGAGCCCTGAACACAAGCACATCACAGGTCTTTCCAAGCTTACGTACTCCATATAATCCCATGGCACATTGCCATATGAATGCGTTATCAGCAATGTTTGCATGTTCGCCTTCACAGGTATTGTCGTAAGACAGCACTGCTGCACTATAGTTAATCCACAGAGTTAATGCGGAAATAAAACTCCACATTTTCTCATTGTACCTACTTTGCTTTTTTGTCGGGAACTTTCAAGCTTAGGGAGCAAATGCCGGGGCCGGAGATCTGATCGAGAGCGTCGTAAAACTGCTCCAGATTCTCGTTCTTGGCAGCCAGGGAGGCGGAGAGAGCTCGAAAGGCTTTTGCCTGCGCCGGCTGCAAGCTCTTCAGCGCGCCCTCCACTGCTTTCGGCGTCATCCCACCTGACTCTGCAGTCGGCGCCACTCCAGCAGCATAAGACAGGGAGAGATGGAATGCGTCTGTGCACAGGCTCTTCAGCAGATAGCATCGTAACTGGCCCGCCATGCTATCTGTACAAAAGGAACAGAGATGGCAAACCTGTACTGGATGCAACTAGTATTTCCAGCAAGCAGAAAAATCACGCACGCAGGTAGAGTACAGGCAAGAACAGTAAGTAACCTAATTAGGACATAACCGGGCACCAATCTTTGCTTTGTAACCATACAGCTGGATCGGGTTCTACTGAGTTGCAGATCATGCTATTCAGATTCAGCTGTGGTTGTCAGGCACAAAACAAATGCAGAAAAGCAAAAAGTAAATTCGGAATTCTCCCCAACTGCCCGGTTCTTGCCCACCTACACATGCATTCCAGTCTGTACGTACCGTCCAACAGGTCGGCTCCGGAGTGTAGAGGCAGATATTGTGGTAGAGCATGCGCATCTGTTCCTGGAATTCCGCGTGGGACTTCTTCAGCTTGGAAGCGGCGTCCGCTTGGGAACTGAGGAAGACTGATTCCAGCTGCTGCCGATAGGCGGCGTTCAGTCGACTCTGCAGCTTCTCCGCCACTTCGCGCAAGATCGCCTCCGGACACTCAGCCTCCAACAGGCCACCACCCAACTCGTACACCTAGCTCCTCCTCCGACATAAACACCATTTTGGCACTGCTGCTGCACTCGCCCGCCTAAAAGAAGATAGATCAGATTTCTGATTGGAGTCGAACCCAGGCGAGCTTCATACCTATGTAGCTGTACAGCCAAAATCAGACAGGTCTTCTCTTTTATTCACGATATGCAGTAACACGATTGGGTTGGTCGATGGCGACCCCGCGGTATTTAGTAGTGAACGTGTGGATCGGTGTCTGCGGGGTCGTCGACGTCATTTTGTTGTCAGTTCTTCTTTTGCACTCGCTCCTTTGACGCTCCGAGATGATTGAACAGGGTCGACGACCGCGCAGACACCGATCCACACGTTCACTAAATACCGCGGGGTCGCCATCGACCAAACCAATCGCCTTACTGCATATTATGGTCCATACCTCCTGCTCCTCGTCTCCGCCCTCGACGCTTTCCTCCTCCTCCCCTCTCTTTCCGCCGCCCTTCTTCCCTTTCTTGCTTTCCGTCGTCGCTTCTCCGACCATGTTTTCTTTCTTCTCCGCCCTGATCAGCTTCAGCAGCTCCGGTCCCGCCTCCTGCGCCTTCTTCGCTATCTTCTGCTCCAAGTAGGCAAAAGCCTTCTCCATCAGACTGTCCGTGTATAGGAACTGCTCTTCACAAGTGAGCCAGTCAGGGTGATGTCGGCAGAGGGCGGCACAGGCGGCGTGGCGTTGCCCCCTCCGGCCACTTCCGACGGCAGTTCGCTCGCCACGTCCACCCAGCCACGAGAACACACCGCCTCCTCCACCCCCGCACCAATCTGACTCCACAGCTCAGCGGAGAGGACGCAGCTGGCAAGCGTCACCATCTCCTTCCTCTCTTCCGTCGAAAGAACGTCTTTCAAATAGTCAGCAATGTCCGTGATGCCCAGCTTCTTCAGAGAGGAGAAATTAAGAAGTATTATCAAATAAATACATGGACAATAGTAGTCGGATCTGTCTTACAACGTTACATACACACACCTAGCGATGTTCCTGTTCGGTTTATGGAACAGTGCATGCAGTATCTACTAACTCAGTAGACGCAAGCAACAACTGTTGGTGTTGCGACGTACGGTACCTATGTATTTGTTCTGTCGATAGAACTGTTGGGCGTAGGTCTGGACGGAAAGGGTGTAGAGACGGGGGACGAAGACGGCGCGATCCGATTCTTGCCACCCAGCAGCTGTCCACTCACTTCTGCCGCCTGCAACAGCTCCCTCCAACAGCTGGAAGAACAGACTCGGTCGCAAACGCGCCCAAGACATCACAGAACTCACCGGCGTCATCCTGCAACCAGAAAACCAAACTACTCTTCCCCATCACACCAACTCCTCTGCGTCCAAAGCAGCACATTTGCACAGGGTGCTCCCTACTCATTGAACGGTAAGTCGCCAACAGAACTGAGCCTGCCCCCCCCCCCCCCCCCAATTTCCACCCATAATATTACACACCTATCCCATCACAAGACAATTACGTGACACCTCTCAGACGTGATGTTACTTTTACCCACAACCCCTCGAACACGCTTTCTTTTTTACTAACAGATGTAGAAAAGATCCGTCATCCTTTCCCCTGACCTTGATAACACTACCCAAAGCTCGTAATTTCTCTTCAAAAGTCAGAGGGCAGATCGTAATTATGACTTTAATCCCCTCACCTTAAACAAAAAAAAAAAAAAAAGAAGAAAAAAAAGAAAAAAAAGAAACTACAAATAAAAACGAACTCGAAAAAGATACGAAGAATAATTATATTTTATATCCAGATGAGTAAAAGAAAATACAAATAGTTAAGTGAGAAATCCTAAACTGCTCCTCGACTGAATAGGACAACTCATCAATATATGAAGTTTGTAATATATTGTTTTGAAGCTATTCAATTAGTTTATGTGTTAGAGATATCTTGAAACAGAGATAAGAAGAAGGATTGAATAAAGACTAAACCTACGATCTCCCTCTGATTTAAGAGAAAAGAGATAAGAGGAAAGAGCCTCCTAACTCCTCAACAAAAGAAAGGTGTGGAAAAAAAAGTAGAGCGTAATTATGAAAATATTATGGAAAATGGGGGGGGGGGGGGGGGATAAGAAAAAAAAAGGTTTAAACTGATGGGCGGGATTCAGCTGAGGAGGGGAAAGAGGAAGCTGCTGGTGGAAGAGGCTCGCCCCGCCTACCCCTTCCGCCAGTACGCCAAAGTATCGAAGAACAAATACATAAAGAAAAAATTGTATGTAAATACTATACTGAAAACCGAAAGGAAATAGATAGAAAAATCGTACTATGTCCATATTTATAATAATCCCCTCAAAATGAAGAATATTAAAGAGAAGAAGAGAAGCTCGAGGCCTCTCCGAACCCCTTTCACTTGGAAAGCAGCCTATAACGAAGATGAAGGACTTAAAAAAAAAGGAAGAGAAGCAAAAAAAAAAATAAGGAAAAAAAGGAAAAGAGAAGAAAAGGGATAGAATTGAAAAGAGAAAAAAAACTGAACAAAATCCAGGACTAAAACCAAAACTCATATCGGAAAAAAAACCTGCCGATTGGCACAGTATAAGGTGGCAAAGAATTTAGGCGGGCGAGTGAGAGCAGTGCTAAAATGGTGTTATGTCGGAGGAGGAGCTGGTTGTGGGTGTGGCAGCTGAAGCGAGGCGATCCGCGAGTGGCGGACTGCAGAGTCGATAGCCGCCATGAAGGGATCACCCTAGCCAAGCGGCGCCGCTTCCAAGCTGAAGAAGCCACGCGGAATCCAGGAACAGATGCGATCTCTACCACAATATCTGCCTCTACGACTCCGGAGGAAGACGGACAAGAAACTGATGAGAGGATACTTTTTGTCTATATGTTTCGCCTACAAACACAGCGAAGAAGAGATCTAACTAGAAACCGAGCTGGAAAAGCAAAGATGTCGGATGTATAGGGTACTACTGTCTTGTTACTGTGTTTTGCGTGAAATCCGACATGCTCTGTTTGACAGATGTGGCGGGTAGTTCGATGCTATCTGCTGAAAGCCTGTGCACAGACGCATTCCATCTCTCCCTGTCTTATGCTGCTGGAGTGACGCCGACTGCGAGTCAGGTGGGATGACGCCGAAGCAGTGGAGGGGCGCTAAGAGCTGCAGCCGGTGCAGGCTAAAGCCTTGAGCTCGCCTCCCTGGCTGCGACGAGAATCTGGAGAGTTTTACGACGCTCTCGATAGATCTCCGGCCGGGCATTTGCTCCCTAAGCTGAAAGTTCCTGACAAAAAAGCAAGTAGGACAATGAGAAAATGTGGAGTTAAAAAGATATTTCCACATTTTCCTGTGAACTGACTAGTGCGGAAGGACGTACGTCACGAACTGTGAGGAAACGTGCAAACTGCTGATAAGATTCATATGCAATGTGCCTGGGATTATATGGAGACTTAAGCTGGAAGACCTGTGATGTGCTTGTGTTCAGGGCCACATGCTGAAGCTGCAGTCAGCTGATTGGAGGCGGAGTTGCATGGGTGCGAGGATGCAGCGCGAGGTCTGTTGCTCGCCCTGCTTCTGCTCTTCTCGCACTACACGGAGTCGGCCGTGCACGCATCTGGCAAGTTCGTGCCAGCACTCTTCTCTCTTCTCCAGCCGCGACTGCCCGCACAGCTGGTGTCTCAGCTGGCTCGCACTCAGTCCTTGGTTGTCAAGTCCTTGAAAGCAGCCGGGGGAGGAAGCAAGAAGAGGCCTGAGAATGAACAGCAAGGAGTTTCAGCACAGGAGGAGTTACAGGAGAGCTTCAAGGCGCTCAAGGACTCGGTGCTGGCGCTAGTTGCGACTGCGGATGGTTAGCGAGCTCTCACAGCGTTTTATTATCGGCCATCGCTTTTACTGTGATGTTGTTGTTATTGCGTATGTTGGAAAGTTTATTGGCGTGGTGGACGGAATAAAGATTTTTCTTGGGGGATTGTGCTCTGCTTTCTTGTGTGAGATTATCCGGATCTTAGCCGGCTCGTTGTCTTTTGAACGCATCAATGGGATGATGTATTGTTCACAAATCGAGCTGAGAGCGCCTGTTATCAAGGATTTGGAGTAACAGGATGGGTAGCTCTGAAGAAAATGCCGTAAACGAGTTGCTGTAAATTATGCTCATTTAGCACGGCGACAGCGAAACAGGGCAAAGCCGTGGGTCCGGGACCCCATACGAACAAATACTCGAAATGATCAAAGATTTTCGGGACAAAAAAATTTTCCCAAAAATGACGTATTTTCCAGAGAACCAGGCCGTTTTCGGCCAAAGAGGCCAAAAAAGGGCAAATCCAGCACCTTCAGGGGCCTATATCTCTACAACGACGTTGTGGCAGAAAGTTGCCGCCATAGTGAAACCTACCCGGAAGGATCCCCTCTTTCATCTCATACCACTGGCATACCGCTAGTTAAGGTCTAACACGATTATTGAGCCTTAGCTTCTCTTTATCAAGAAATTCGCCAAGCATAAGTTAATTTTTTCTGTGATATTAGACCACCATTGTATGCGTCTCATCGAGCTGATTCCGAATATGCCACTGATGTCTGCAAAATTTGCATTATTTATGGAGTTATGAGCCTCCAAAGTGCCCCTACTTTTCAAAAATCGCGATGTTTAGCGTTTCTAAAGTCATAAGGGGTTAAATTTTTTAACAACTATTTCTGACCTACTTTTATGCGTAGAATCCGAATATGAACTTAATTTTTCCATTTTCCCACATTAAAGGTCTTATTTTTGCCATTTTCTACTTATTCAGAATTAAATCTGAAAATAAGGCCTTAAATGTGGGAAAATGAAAAAATTAAGTTCATATTCGGATTCTACACATAAAATTAGGTCAGAAAAAGTTGTTTAAAATTTAACCCCTTATGAATTTAGAATCGATAAAAATCCGATTTTTGAAGTGGGGCACTTTGGAGGCCCATAACTCCATAAATAATGCAAATTTTCAGACACCATGCATATTCGGAATCAGCTCGATGAGACCATCCATGTGGTCTAATATCACAGAAAAAATTAACTTATCTTGGCGAATTTCTTGATAAAGAGAAGTAAGGCTCATATCTGTTAGCCTTACTAGCGACTGGGAAGAAAGAGGGGACGGAGTCTATCTTCTCCACAACCTGTTGATAGCCCCAAGTCTGGATTGCCTTTTTGCCTCTTGGCCGAAAACGCCTGTTCTCTGGAAAATGACGTTTTTGGAAAATTTTTTGTCCGAAAATCTTTATCGTTTTAGTATTTGTCATGCCGACCTGCTCGCCCTTTCGTCTGCGAAATCAGCATATTTGACAGCAACTCTTTCGCATTTTCTTCAGAGCTACCCTCCTGTTACTCCAAATCCTTGCTGTTATGAAGCTATTCGTATGCATGCATACGATAGCACATTTGCGGGACATGAATACATAATGTACGTAGGCCTTCATAAATTATTTCTGCTCATCAGGCGATGCTTTTGCTGAAGTACGTACACTTCCTTCCGTATGTATAAGTATTGATCTCATATCACTACGAACACGGTAGTACATGGTATGAATATCGTAACACTACGTATGGTACTGTCTGGCTAAGTAGTGAATCAGTGCGCATTGGCCTTCCTGTTGCTTGTGTTGAGCAGGAGTTGAAGGTTGGTGCGGGGCGACGGAGCTCTGTTTGTAGTGACGAATCATCTCCTGGCTTAGCTCCCATAGCTCAGCTCCCGCCGCTTCGTTGTGTACTGGTTTGTTGGCTGATTTCTTCCGCTTGCATTCCATGTAGAAGGCTCCCGCCTCCAGGCCATCCGCTGTCGCACAGTACACCGTCGTCGCCGCCCCTCGATCCTGAAAAACGGTAGACTCTCTGTCCTGTATATGCGCGTACACTACGTAGTGTTATCTTGTCTTGTTTGTATATTTCGGATGTATCGTTCTTCTAGTGGATCGGTGTACTGTACATTACATTTCACTCTTATCATTGCGTTGTCGCTGCTCATTAACTTAAAAGTGCGGGCTGTGTGTCGACCTTATTGTTTTATTGCACGCTTATCATTGTGTTTCTTTGCTCATTAACCTAAGCTAAGCTACATCCACCTTATTGTTTTATTGCTCAGGTTAAAATGTATAGCAGTCCTGACGGCTACATATTGCGTTTGCACAGCTTTGCTTTTTACGGGTATAACTGCAGTGCCATGATTTTGAAGAAAGTTCGCATGAAGGCGGAGTTTCGCGTGATCTCTGTCCTCACCATGCCAGGATGTAGACTGTAAGCTGTCACACCTTTGCTGCTAATCTCGTTAGTTGAGCTCGAATAGGACGTTGCAGTACTTGGAAGCCATAAGCTTGCATCGGACTGTGAGCTTCGTTTGTGGGTGGGTGAGAGCGCTTCCCAACTTATCTCTTGCGTTTCTTTGCACATCCTACATCATCCGTCACAAGTCACCTGTTGCACTCTAACAGCGCACACAGCCAACACATTTTGTACATTTCACCTAATACTTCATTGCCTGGATGAACGACGAACTCTGGATGGGGCGCTGTTGACAGCTGAGCTTCCAGTAGCTGGTGAAGTAGACTGGCAGATGATTGATCTGGAAGGGCTTCGAATAGCGTCTGTACGATGATGGGATTTGACGCCTGATTCAGGATCAGAATATCCAACGACCTGTTCATTCAGTAGCTCTATTATTCATTCATAGGCTGTTTTATGTTGAGTAACCAGACAGTTGCACACAGCACATGCGGGGACCTGAAGGAAGAATAGTTTCGAAGTCGTACATCCGCTTTTGATGTACTGCTCAGCGCATGTTTCCACACTGGACAAATCTTCACAATCCAGCTGGAGTATAGTAATCTTGGCGTCATCCTGACATACTGAGGTCAAGTAGGCTTACACTTGTGTTATTTTGACGTTTGCGTGATAGTCACGGCACGCTGCATTTACTTTCTCATCCAGTATCGATTTTGGCTTCTGGCTTTAGTGATGTTGCGACATGCCATGACGATGTGTTTCGATTTGAGCGCTTGGTGCTTAAATCCTGAAAATGGGGACCATTTTACATTACTGTAGCGACTGACTTGTAGGGCATGTCGGTCTCTCTTCCGATCTTTTTGCCATGATTAGAAATGTTTGCCATGAGATCCACATCGTTGGCAACCTCTTGAGCTGTCACCTTCTTATGATACTTCTTTGCCCTCTTCTAGTACTTTCTCCATATCCTGTTGTTTCCTACTACGTGCTGTTTTCTATCTTATTCGATGCCTCCAGCTTTGGTAAATATTAGGAGGCTTGGTTGTCGGATGGAAGGAATTTAGTTTTGTTTCTTGGCGTCACCACTTGTCCTCCACTGATAGCTGATTTGTCCTTTGCATGTGGCTTATGTAATGGGGTATGTAAACTCGTTATCGAGTAAAAGCAATATTCCAACAGAACTTCGCGGACTATGTACATACTACGTACATTGATATTTGCCCTTGCGTACTGTTGGCCGAATTTACAATACTTGCAGGCGAAGATGGGAAGATGACTTGATTTAAATATACACGCTAATTCGTTAGGTTTTAAACGCTTCGAGGGTAGAAGCTGGCTTTGGCTCATCCAAGCTGCTCAGCTGAACGCATGTACTGTCCATATATTTTATCACAAAGAAATGAGCTTCTACCTGCTTTAGCTGATAATGGGTTTAAGGCGCTGTTTTTATAAAGGTTCATTATATAGTACTGCTTTTATATAGTATTGAGTGTATTGTGGTTTTGTTGCTGGTGGGGGGGGAGGGAAGGCAGGATGTGTATATTTGTCTGGAGCTGGGAATGGCATAATGCTCAGGCTGTGTTGATTTCGTATATGCGGTTTGTACTTATACGTATTGGGTTGAGGCAGGCCAACGTTTGAATTATTTTCTTGCTCTTCGTACTATCCATCCTGTTGAGACAACGCTTCAGCTGACTCACTTCTCGTTTTGCTGTTGCTTCCGTTCCTCTTTACTTGATGCCTCAAGCTTACAGCATCGAAAGTAGCTGGAAGGATACCTGTAGGAAATGAGCTGCTATAGTAGATCTGATTGCTTTTACCCTTTAGTTCCTTTTGGGGAATTCCAGTTCTACCTTATTCCGTGTTTTTTTACGTTATTTTTGTGCATTGTTACGCTCTAGTTCTTGTGATTGTTAGGTATTGTTATCTCCACTTTCCTATTTTATCTTTTTTTGTTGTTGTGGGGAGTATTGTAAGTATATTGTTCTATTTAAATTTCTGATTCGGTTTATATATAATCTCTACCCTACTTTAGAATAGTGGAATTTAGTTTTGTTTTATAATTAACTATTTTTCTCACCGCTCGTGAATATTATAGCAAAGGGGTGCCCATAAGGGGGGTTAGCCTCAGAGAATTTACTGAGTCGCCGTGCTCACCTCTCCACTCGCCTCCGCCACCTACTCGTCCTCTTCGCCCACTTGCGTACTTAAGATAAGCTCTCAGAGAGAGAGCTCCTAACACACCGTCCACAAACAAAGGCAACTAGCCCCTCAGCAAAACTCTATACAAAATTAATAATAATACTTACGTCAAATGCCTATAAAAGAAAATGATTTATTCTTTTATTGTTTTTATTAATATGTATTATATATCTTGGGTTGACGCCCCCCCCTCCCCCCTCCCAAAATAAAATACATCCTCAGAAAAAACACAAACATTCACCGTACCCCCTTATAATTTTCTCAGCTCCCCCTGACTTACTCCATCTCTACACACCCACACATATATTCTAATTTTTTTATAAAATATGAATAATTTTATAATTGTTTTTAACTTCTTCTCTCTTATTTCATTACTCCTTTAACACTGGTGTTATCTAAACACTTTGGGTCTTGATTCTCAAGAACCCCTCACTCTTATCAACCCACCCTTTTGTTAAATATTACACATGCACAAATATAAACTGCTGCTCTGCAAAAAATATCTTTTATTTTGGTCGCATAACTGTGGTTTACATATCATTATTGTCATATCTGGTACTAGTTTTCTTGGGTATATTCTGGTACTGACAAAAAACTGTAACCACTTTATCCCTTAGCCTTTGTATGTTGCTTGACATAGAAAATATTCTGTCTGCTTATGTACGAGAAACAACTAGTACGTTTGCAAGCGAATGTCCTAGTACTCAGAAGACAAGACACGTTGTGTATACTATGTTCACACTATATATTCTTCCTCCAACTCCTACTTTGTTGGAAAAAACTAATTAGGATTCTCTGAGATGAATAAGAGCGTTTATAGTAAGAAAAAATTTTTATTTTTATGGTTCTTTTTTTTTTGGTCTTTTTATTAGTATGGATTAGAGCTAAGTTCCTTCTTGTTCTGAGGATGGGTGTTTTGAGTGTTCTTGGCGTGGGGTGCCTTGTTGCGCTGGGAGTGGGGCAGAAGGGGGGGGGGTATTTGCTGGAGGAGAGGGGATCGTTAGTCATCAGATAACCTGGTACGGATAGGAGGCGGAGGAAGACAGACGGAGAGGCGAACATCTCCGTAGAAGCCGGTGCCGCGCGCGAAGGACGCTGAACGCTGTAGGTGAGGAGCGCCGGCGCGAAAGGAGCTGGCGTCGGCAGAAGCGGCGAGCAAGGCGCCAGGAACACGTACCCCACCAGCAGCCGCCGCAGCTCCAGCGCCCGCCGCCCCGCCATAGCCGCTGGCCCAGCACGATGGCCCCCGCGTAGGGGCGGTGTGAGAGGCTTCATCCACTCCGTCGACGGCGTGGGACCGTCCTCGAAGAAGAACGCGGACACATTCATCTCCTCCTCCATACTAGCTATAGTAACTAGCTGATATTCCAACCGAGAAAGGCGAGAAGAGCTTCTAACGGAGTGTGGCAACACAACCTAAAACCGCGCACAATGAAGGGCTTACAAAAGTTTACATAGTTAAGTACGCGTGGCGCGCTTGGACATAAGAGCAATGAATAAAAACCTGTCTGCTAACCTTTTGCACACGCGGCAGTAGTTCCACTATTCTGGAATGTAGTAGCGGCGAAGGTAGTAGGTTACTTTATATATGCCTATCACGGCAATCCGGCGATGATCAGAGAGAGAATGGATGGCTACTAGTAAGTGCAGAACGCGCACAGTACTGTCGGAAAATCTACCGGCTACTGTGCTGCACCTCGGCAGAATAAACTCGCTTCCCCCAGCACAGCACAGCACACAGCGTCGTACGTACAGCAGACTGTGAAATGATAGGAATCGGAGTGGAGATGTCACGCCGCGGCCACACAATCGCACCCAGCAGTACGACGTGCACTGCCTAAAACAGAGCCATATCCACGCATTCCGGAGTACAGTGGGCATGCAGCTGAGAGCGCGAGTAACATACTGCACATACAACATATACGTAAAAGAAGACAGCGCGAATTGAAGGTAGACATCTGGAATTCCGCCAAGAAACGGAACTGAAAGGGTAAAAGCAATCGCTATAGTAGTTCTACTTTGAGATAATGCAGCTCGATTTCCTACAGGTTATCCTTCCAGGCTACGCTTTCTGATGCTGTAAGCTGTGAGGCCGATCAAGGGTAAAGAGGAACGGAAGCAACAGCAGATAAGCCGAGTGAAGTGAGTCAGCTGAAGCTGTTGTCTCAACAGGATGGAGTACGTATGCCGAAGAGCAAGAAAATAATTTCAAACGTTGGCCTGGCCTCAACCCAACATACGTACGTACAGTACGATATGTAGGCCCGCACTACTACGTAATATCAACACAAAGCCTCCGTAGTACCAGTACTGACTGACTGAGCCCATCTTCCCAGCTCCATTTGAGCTTAGCATTGCATTATTGAGCATCCAATCCTGTGCCTTCTCGCTCCCCACAACCCTGAACCCCACCAAGCACACAACAATACCACCAATACGTACTGTACGAATACTATGCGTGATAAGAAGAGCGGACGTACCGTATATAATGAACCTTTATAAGAAAACAGCGCCTTAAACCCATTGATTCAGCTAAAGCAGGTAGAAGCTCATTTCTTTGCTGATAAAATTATATGGACAGTACATGCGTTCAGCTGCAGCAGCTTGGATGAGCCAAAGCCAAGCTTGCTCAACCCTCGAAGCGTTTAAAACCGGTAACGAATTAGCGTGTCATATTTAAAGTGCAAAGTTCATCTTGTCCCATTGCTTCGCCTGCAAGTATTGTAAATTGCGCAACTTGCTTCAACAACGGTGCCACGCAAGGGCAAATATCAATGTACGTCAGTATGTACACTCAGTCCGCGAAGTTCTGTTGGAATATTGCTTTTAGCTGGCGATAACGAAGGCTTTACGACTGCAACCGCCCGATTGACATAAGCCATCATCGCAGACAGTGTCACAAGACTGCAGCTATCAGTGGAGGACAAGTGGTGACGCCAAGTAAACAAACACTAAATTCCTTCGCATCCGCACAACCAAGCCTCCTACACTGATTTACCCAAGAGCTGGAGGCATCGAATAAGATAGAGACACAGACAGCACGTAGTAGGAATCACAACAGGATATGGCAGAAAGTACTGAGAAGAGGGCAAAGAAGTATCATAAGAAGGTGACAGCTCAAGAGGTTGCCAACGATGTGGATCTCACTGGCAAACATGTTCTAATCACTGGGGCAAACACAGGCATCGGTAAGAGAGACCGACATGCCCTACAACGTACAGTCGCTACAGTAATGTAAAATTGGTCCCCATTTTGCAGGATTTGAAGCAGCCAAGGCGCTAGCAAATCGAAATGCGCACATCGTCATGGCATGTCGCAACATCACTAAAGCCAGCGAAGCCAAAGATCGCATACTGGATGAGAAAGTAAATGCAGCGTGCCGTGACTCACTCACTGCAAACGTCAAACGATAACACAAGTGTAAGCCTACTTGACCTCCAGTATGTGTGCAGGATGACGCCAAGATTACTATACTCCAGCTGGATTGTGAAGATTTGTCCAGTGTGGAAACATGCGCTGAGCAGTACATCAAAAGCGGATGGTACGACTTCGAAACTATTCTGTCCTGTCAGGTCCCCGCACTGTGCTGTGTGCAACTGTCTGGTTACTCCAACATAAAACAGCCTATGAATGAATAATAGAGCTACTGAATGAACAGGTCGTTGGATATTCTGATCCTGAATGCAGGCGTCTACAATCCCATTCATCGGGTGACAGACGCTGGATTCGAAGCCACCTTCCAGATCAATCATCTGGCCCAGTTCTACTTCACTCAGCTACTGGAAGCTCAGCTGGTCAACAGCGCCCCATCCAGAGTGGTCGTCGTCTCATCCATGGCAATGAAGTATGTAGGTGAAATGTACAAAATGTGTTGGCTGTGTGCGCGTGTGTAGAGTGCAACAGGTGACTTGTGACGGATGATGTAGGATGTGCAAAGAAACGCAAGAGATAAGTTGGGAAGCGCTCTCACCCACCCACAAACGAAAGCTCAACAGTCCGATGCAAGCTTATGGCCTGTCCAAGTACTGCAACGTCCTATTCGCAGCTCAACTCAACCGCAGATTAGCAGGCAAAGGTGTGACAGCTTACAGTCTACATCCTGGCATGGTGAGGACAGAGATCACGCGAAACTCCGCCTTCATGCGAACTTTCTTCAAAATCATGGCACCTGCAGTTATACCGCCGGTAAAAAGCAAAGCTCGTGCAAACGTACAGTTATGTATGTAGCCGGTCAGGACTGCTATACACTGTTAACCTGAGCAATAAAACAATAAGGTGGATGCGTAGCTTAGCATAGGTTAATGAGCACAACGACAACACAATGATAAGCGTGCAATAAAACAATAAGGTCGACACACAGCCCGCACTTTTAAGTTAATGAGCGCAGCGACAACGCAATGATAAGAGTGAAATGTAATGTACAGTACACCGATCCACTAGAAGAACGATACATCCGAAAATATACAAACAAGACAAGATAACACTACGTAGTGTACGCGCATATACAGGACAGAGAGTCTACCGTTTTTCAGGATCGAGGGGCGGCAACGACGGTGTACTGTGCGACAGCGGATAGCCTGGAGGCGGGAGCCTTCTACATGGAATGCAAGCGGAAGAAATCAGCCAACAAACCAGTACACAACGAAGCGGCGGGAGCTGAGCTATGGGAGCTAAGCCAGGAGATGATTCGTCACTACAAACAGAGCTCCGTCGCCCCGCAACAACCTTCAACTCCTGCTCAACACAAGCAACAGGAAGCCGCCAATGCGCACTGATTCACTACTTAGCCAGACAGTACCATACGTAGTGTTACGATATTCATACCATGTACTACCGTGTTCGTAGCTGATATGAGATCAATACTTATACATACGGAAGGAAGTGTACGTACTTCAGCAAAAGCATCGCCTGATGAGCATAAATAATTTATGAAGGCCTACGTACATTATGTATTCATGTCCCGCAAATGTGCTATCGTATGCATGCATACGAATAGCTTCATAACAGCAAGGATTTGGAGTAACAGGATGGGTAGCTCTGAAGAAAATGCCGCAAACGAAGTTGCTGTCAAATTATGCTGCATTTCGCACGGCGACAGCGAAACAGGGCGAAGCCATGGGTCCGGGGCCCCATACGAACAAATACTAGAAATCGATCAAAGATTTTCGGGACAAAAAATTTTCCCAAAAATGACGTCATTTTCCAGAGAACCAGGCCGTTTTCGGCCAAAGAGGCCAAAAAATGGCAAATCCAGCACCTTCAGGGGCCTATATCTCAACAACGACGTTGTGGCAGAAAGTTGCCGCCATAGTGAAACCTACCCGGAAGGATCCCCTCTTTCTTCTCATACCACTGGCATACCGCTAGTTAAGGCCTAACACGATTATTGAGCCTTATCTTCTCTTTATCAAGAAATTCGCCAAGCATAAGTTAATTTTTTCTGTGATATTAGACCACCATTGGATGCGTCTCATCGAGCTGATTCCGAATATGCCACTGGTGTCTGCAAAATTTGCATTATTTATGGAGTTATGGGCCTCCAAAGTGCCCCTACTTTTCAAAAATCGCGATTTTTATCGATTCTAAATTCATAAGGGGTTAAATTTTTAAACAACTTTTTCTGACCTAATTTTATGTGTAGAATCCGAATATGAACTTAATTTTTTCATTTTCCCACATTTAAGGCCTTATTTTCACGATTTGAAGTCTGAAAAAGTAGAAAATGGCAAAAATAAGACCTTTAATGTGGGAAAATGGAAAAATTAAGTTCATATTCGGATTCTACGCATAAAAGTAGGTCAGAAATAGTTGTTAAAAAATTTAACCCCTTATGACTTTAGAAACGCTAAACATCGCGATTTTTGAAAAGTAGGGGCACTTTGGAGGCTCATAACTCCATAAATAATGCAAATTTTGCAGACATCAGTGGCATATTCGGAATCAGCTCGATGAGACGCATACAATGGTGGTCTAATATCACAGAAAAAATTAACTTATGCTTGGCGAATTTCTTGATAAAGAGAAGCTAAGGCTCAATAATCGTGTTAGACCTTAACTAGCGGTATGCCAGTGGTATGAGATGAAAGAGGGGATCCTTCCGGGTAGGTTTCACTATGGCGGCAACTTTCTGCCACAACGTCGTTGTAGAGATATAGGCCCCTGAAGGTGCTGGATTTGCCCTTTTTTGGCCTCTTTGGCCGAAAACGGCCTGGTTCTCTGGAAAATGACGTCATTTTTGGGAAAATTTTTTTGTCCCGAAAATCTTTGATCGATTTCGAGTATTTGTTCGTATGGGGTCCCGGACCCACGGCTTTGCCCTGTTTCGCTGTCGCCGTGCTAAATGTAGCATAATTTGACAGCAACTTCGTTTACGGCATTTTCTTCAGAGCTACCCATCCTGTTACTCCAAATCCTTGATAACAGGCGCTCTCAGCTCGATTTGTGAACAATACATCATCCCATTGATGCGTTCAAAAGACAACGAGCCGGCTAAGATCCGGATAATCTCACACAAGAAAGCAGAGCACAATCCCCCAAGAAAAATCTTTATTCCGTCCACCACGCCAATAAACTTTCCAACATACGCAATAACAACAACATCACAGTAAAAGCGATGGCCGATAATAAAACGCTGTGAGAGCTCGCTAACCATCCGCAGTCGCAACTAGCGCCAGCACCGAGTCCTTGAGCGCCTTGAAGCTCTCCTGTAACTCCTCCTGTGCTGAAACTCCTTGCTGTTCATTCTCAGGCCTCTTCTTGCTTCCTCCCCCGGCTGCTTTCAAGGACTTGACAACCAAGGACTGAGTGCGAGCCAGCTGAGACACCAGCTGTGCGGGCAGTCGCGGCTGGAGAAGAGAGAAGAGTGCTGGCACGAACTTGCCAGATGCGTGCACGGCCGACTCCGTGTAGTGCGAGAAGAGCAGAAGCAGGGCGAGCAACAGACCTCGCGCTGCATCCTCGCACCCATGCAACTCCGCCTCCAATTCAGCTGACTGCAGCTTCAGCATGTGAGCCCTGAACACAAGCACATCACAGGTCTTTCCAAGCTTAAGTACTCCATATAATCCCATGGCACATTGCCATATGAATGCGTTATCAAGCAATGTTTGCACGTTTGCCTACACATGTACTGACGTGCACGTGCACGTGACGTGTACGTGTACTGACGTGTACGTCGCACTAGTCAGTTCACAGGAAAATGTGGAAATAGTCGTTTTTTAACTCCACATTTTCTCAATGTGTACCTACTTGGCTTTTTTGTCAGGAACTTTCAAGCTTAGGGAGCAAATGCCCGGGCCGGAGATCTCATCGAGAGCGTCGTAAAACTGCTCCAGATTCTCGTTCTTGGCAGCCAGGGAAGCGGAGAGAGCTCGAAAGGCTTTAGCCTGCACCGGCTGCAAGCTCTTCAGCGCACCCTCCACTGCTTTCGGCGTCATCCCACCTGACTCAGCAGTCGGCGTCACTCCAGCAGCATAAGACAGGGAGAGATGGAATGCGTCTGTGCACAGGCTCTTCAGCAGATAGCATCGCAACTGACCCGCCATGCCATCTGTACAAAAAGAACAGAGATGGCAAACATGTAGCCTACTGGATACAACAAGCATTTCCAACAAGCAGAAAAATCACGCACAGAGTAAAGGCAAGAACAGTAGTACCCTAATTAGGACATAACCGGGCAGCAATCTTTGCTTTGTAATCATACAGCTGGATCGGGTTCTACTGAGTTGCAGATCATGCTATTCAGATTCAGCTGTGTTTGTCAGGCGCAAAACATATGCAGAAAAGCAAAAAGTAAAGTTCGGAATTCTCCTCACCTGCCGGGCATTCGCCAACCTACAGACATGCAGTGTGTACTGTACGTACCGTCAAACTGATCGGCTCCGGAGTCGTAGAGGCAGATATTGTGGTAGAGCATGCGCATCTGTTCCTGGAATTCCGCGTGTGACTTCTTCAGCTTGGAAGCGGCGTCCGCTTGGGAACTGAGGAAGACTGATTCCAGCTGCTGCCGATAGGCGGCGTTCAGTCGACTCTGCAGCTTCTCCGCCACCTCGCGCAGTATCGCCTCGGGACATTCAGTCTCCAACAGGCCACCACCCAACTTGTACACCAGCTCCTCCTCCGACATAAACACCATTTTAGCACTGCTGCTGCACTCGCCCGCCTAAAATAAAGAGAGATTTCTGCTTGGAGTCGAACCCAGTCGAGCTTCATACGTAGTGTACAGCCAAAATCGGACAGGACTTCTCTTTTATTCACGATATGCAGTAAGGGGATTGGGTTGGTCGATGGCGACCCCGCGGTATTCTTAGTGAACGTGTGGATCGGTGTCTGCGGGGTCGTCGACGTCATTTTGTTGTCAGTTCTTCTTTTCACTCGCTCCTTTGACGCTCCCAAATGATTGAACACGGTCGACGACCCCGCAGACACCGATCCAAACGTTCACTAAATACCGCGGAGTCGCCATCGACCAACCCAATCGCCTTACTGCATATGGTCCATACCTCCTGCTCCTCGTCTCCGCCTCGACGCTTTCCTCCTCCTCCCTTCTTCCCGCCGCCCTTCTTTCCTTTCTTGCTTTCCGTCGTCGCTTCTCCGACCATGTTTTCTTTCTTCTCCGCCCTGATCAGCTTCAGCAGCTCCGGTCCCGCTTCCTGCGCCTTCTTCGCTATCTTCTGCTCCAAGTAGGCAAAAGCCTTCTCCATCAGACTGTCCGTGTATAGGAACTGCTCTTCGCAAGTGAGCCAGTCAGGGTGATGTCGGCATAGGGCGGCGCAAGCGGCGTCGGCGTTGCCCCCTCCGGCCACTTCCGACGGCAGTTCGCTCGCCACGTCCACCCAGCCACGAGAACACACCGCCTCCTCCACTCCAGCACCAATCTGACTCCACAACTCAGCGGATAGGACGCAGCTTGCAAGCGTCACCATCTCCTTCCTCTCTTCCGTCGAAAGAACGTCTTTCAAATAGTCAGCAATGTCCGTGATGCCCAGCTTCTTCAGAGAGGAGAAATCTAAGAAGTATTATCAAATAAATACATGGACAATAGTTGTCCCATCTGTCTTACAACGCTACGTACACACACCTAGCGATGTTCCTGTTCGGTTTTTGGAAAGCGTATGCAGTACTACTAACTCAGTCAGTATGTAATGTACGTACTAGACGCAAGCATCAGATGTTGGTGTTGCGACGTACAGTACCTATGTATTTGTTCTGTCGATAGAACTGTTGGGCGTAGGTCTGGACGGAAAGGGTGTAGAGACGGGGGACGAAGACGGCGCGATCCGGATTCTTGCCACCCAGCAGCTGTCCACTCACTTCTGCCGCCTGCAACAGCTCCTCCAACAGCTGGAAGAACAGACTCGGTCGCAAACGCGCCCAAGACATCACAGAACTCACCGGCGTCATCCTGCAACCAGAAAACCAAACTACTCTTCCCCATCACACCAAGCTCCTCTGCGTCCAAAGCAGCACATTTGCACAGGGTGCTCCCTACTCAGTTGAACGGTAAGTCGCGAACAGAACTGAGCCTGCCCGCCCCCCCCCCCCCCCCCCCCGCCGAATTTTCCACGCGCACTAATATTATGACACCTATCCCATGCACAGGGACAATTCAGCGTGACAGCTCTGCAGGGACATGATTGGTTACTTTGTAAGCCCGGACAAGACCCCTCGAAGCAGCGCCTTCTGTTTGCTGACGTAAGCAGGAGTGTAGAGAAAGGATCGGTCATCCTTGTCCGCGTGACCTTGGATAACACTCCCCAAAGCTGCGTAGATTTCGTCTTGCAAAAGGTCAGAGGGCAGATCGTAGGATTTGGTGACTTGTGAAATGGTCAAATGGCCTTCTTCCTGTAGTCTCTGGTTGATCTCGCGGCATACAGAGTCCAAATAATCTCTGCAAGCAAACAATAGACCAAGCTCAATTCGAAACTAAAAACCTTCAAAAACACCATAATACTGTACAAACACTCTGCATATACTGTGAAATGAGTTGTCCTATTGACAGTCGAAAGGAAGGGTCAGTTTTGAGGATTTCCTGCACTTGAGACTCAATCTGCTGGTACTCAACATTTAGCGCTTGCTGTAGCTCCACCAAGCCAACTCGGCCTGCAAACAAAGCGGCGTAACATCATCAAACAAACACTATCACACTATCTCTTGTGCGGTCAGCAAACTCGACAAGGCACCCACCCTTGTTTCCGAGGCATTCGTTCTTTATTTCAGTTGACAAGTATTCCTTTGTGATGTATTCTTTGCCATCTATTGTGTAGACCAGATCAACCAATCCAACTTGAGCTAACTTGAACACCACCTCCACACAGTTCCTATCCGATAGTCTATAAACAACAACACTACTCTACATCTTACGCAACTATTATAGAATTTACCGCATACGTACGTATATTATATACTGCACCGTGTACGTATCCGTACGTATGCTCGTATACAATATGTTCACAATTCTAACTTCTTCGCAGAGTCTCCCAGTTGAATCCTCTGCAAATCCGATGCCAATTTTTGAATTTCAGCCCAAGTCGACATTTTCCTTTGTTCTCAGGCCTTCTTCTCTTTCACACGTTTCGTCTGTTTGTTGATCTGCTCTCTTCTTCTTCTCTTCTCTTCTTCTCTTTCTCTTCGGGTCTGACTTAAACCCAAACCCAAACCCAAACCCAAACCCACGCCGGCTGACTAAAACCCAAACCCAAACCCACGCCAACAAAACCCAAACTGCAGCATTATGTCATAAGTGAACACCCATGAAGTGGTTACAGGTTTTGGAGAATTCATAAATGATGTCATAGTGAAACAAGGTAAATTCAAAGCAAGCCAAGCTGGCCCTAATCAACCTACCCCATACCAAGCTGAATGCTTACTAATAAGTTGATAATGATTAGGTGATAAGCCTTATCAATCATATCAGTGATAAGCCCAATCAATCATATCAGTGATAAGCCTTATCAGTCATATCAGTGATAAGCCTTATCAGCCTTTCTTATGTGACCAAAGTTGTGAAATAATTTGTGAGTTACATAGAAAGGAAACTCAGAAAAAGACTTGGCTTTCCAGATGAAGCAGTGATAAGCCTTACTGATAAGAATTGATATGCCTGATAACTGGTAAGCTAACATGAATAAAAGAATTGTCCATTGTTATCCTGGAATTTGTAATAAATACCCTGGTCATGTGTCACGTGCTTATCAGTAAAAAACTTTTGATAAGAAAAGTCACCCTTGTGATAAGTCTTTCTTTATCATTGATAAGCCTTATCAGAAATTTTTTCTTCCTTTCTGCTTTGTACACCCTTTGCACTAACTGAGAAAATATATGTGCCTGGAGCTAGAGGTCCTTATCACCTAGGTGACTTTTTCTTATCACATGTTTTTTATTAATGATAAGCACATGAGTGGTATTTAGTGCAATTTCTAGGACAACAATGGGCAAAGCTGCAAAGCAAGCTTTTTTACCTGTAGCTTATCAGTGTTCAGGTATATGAATTCTTATCAATAAGGCTTATCACTGCTTCATCTGGAAAGCTAAGTCTTTTTCTGAGTTTTCTTTCTATGTAACTCAGAAATTATCTCACAACTTTGGTCACATAAGAAAGGCTGACAAGGCTTATCACTGATATGACTGATAAGGCTTATCACTGATATGATTGATAGGGCTTATCACTGATATGATTGATAAGGCTTATCACCTAATCATTATCAACTTATTAGTTAGCATTCAGCTTGGTATGAGGTAGGTTGATTAGGGCCAGCTTGGCTTGCTTTGAATTTACCTTGTTTCACTATGACATCATTTATGAATTCTCCAAAACCTGTAACCACTTCATGAGTGTTCACTTATGACATAATGCTGCAGTTTGGGTTTTGTTGGCGTGGGTTTGGGTTTGGGTTTTAGTCAGCCGGCGTGGGTTTGGGTTTGGGTTTGGGTTTGGGTTTAAGTCAGACCCTTTCTCTTCTCTTCTTCCGTCCTCTGCTATTTATCGGGCGTAGCGTCTACCCTGTCATGGCGTATATTACAAATTCACACAGAAATTCATGGGGAAAACTGCAATACGAAACCGCGCTATTTCTACTTTCTACTACGCACGCGCATGGACCGCTGCATGTTACTAAACTACGCTTATGGACACGACACTTCAATGACGCCTAGACTAAGTGCGGCTTAGCTTGCACGCAACAGCATACTGAGCATCAAGTTTTAGTCCCATTTTGCACCATATTGTGTGATTTTGTCCAACAACAAGCAATGATATGCATTATGGAGTACTTATGACAGTGAACACAACGTGTTCTTGGCATTTCATAGCAGATACAGAGTTCTAGACCAATTGAAAACACTGGATAGAAAGCACTGATACTGAGTACAGGCCAGAAAGGATTGGTGATCAAGTAAAAAGACGGGCGATCGAGTAGGCAAAGTAAAAATAGTAAATCAATTGATGACAACATTTTTATAAAAATCAGTAGGTGAAAACAAAAAAGATAGAGGTTTGTGTACATATGTATGTATACACTACCCTACATATGGCTGTTCTACTATTCCTGCAATTGTGTATGTGGAAGAAGGGTTTCATGACATCTTTCTTGCAATTTTTTCATTTGGGAGCCCACAAGTAAACAAGGGAAAAGATTGAAACACTTGCCCCTCTTCTGATGCTTTTGATTGCTGTACTCTACTAGTGAAAGCAACAAATGCAGTGATTGTATGTCAATTCTGGCTGCTAATTAGCAATAAATCCGAAGAAAATTCACTTGGCAAAAAAGTACAACCCCTCCTTCCTCAGCAGACCTGCAAAAAACCCAACCCTTGGTGTAAAATTTTTTGAGATTTTTAGAACTTTTCGATTTTCGTCCTATGCTTCACGTGTTGAAGAATGGAATCTAAGCCGCACCTGGTCTGGCCGTTTGATGTTATGCGCAAAATGACGGGTCCATATTGAAGGATTTGTTAATTTAGCTGTCCATGGCACGCGGCACGCACAATAATTTTTTATTTAGAGTTTTTTTTGTTTCTGGTTTGAGTACGATTACGAATTATACGAAACACGACGCAAAAGTGAAGTGAAGAGTTGCAGACATATCAGGACGCAGGACCACGGAGGTGCAGGACTAATCAAGCGGTCACGCCAATCAGTTATCCAATCTCAGTGCTTTCGATCTCATTTTCTGGGTCATGCCGAAGGTATGAACTTTTCTATGTATGTACTGAGAGTACATGTTATACGTTACTACGTATACTGTTGTACAGGAACGTACATTGTGTAATGTAGGCGGACGAGAAGCAGTCGTCAGGTAGTGGAGCAGCTAGTGCAGGAGGAGGAGGAGGCGATGCGAAAGGCGCCGAGGGAAAAGAGAAGAAGAAGAAAGAAAGCATTCTGGATCTGTCCAGATTCATTGACAAGCAAATTCGGGTCAAATTCCAAGGAGGAAGAGAAGGTAACGTAACAGACCCAGTTCTGAACAGTTGACTTCTTCATGCATTTTTCACATGAGTTTCTTTCTTTTATGTACAGCGAGCGGAACCTTGAAAGGCTATGATGCACTGCTGAATTTGGTGTTGGACGACGCCATTGAATATCTCAGAGGTACGTTACGTATGTATAACTGCAACATGCTGCGGCCTATAGTAAGTACGCGATTCACGTCGAAACGGTTGGCGGTGGAAGACTGATGCCGCGTTCACCAGACGTCCGTAAATCCGTACGTTCGTCCGTCAGCCCGTAAACGGTTGACGTGGGGTTGGGTTGACGGACGGACGGACACGTTACGGGTTGACGAATGGACGGACGTACCGGTTTACGGATACCACCTATACACGTTGCGTGCGAATGAAGAAAAATACCACCGTGCATGCTGCAGCCTTCGCGGGCCCTTAAAAATTGTTGGTGTGTGCGTGTTGACTTTGAATTGTTTCAGATCCTGATGATCCGATGAAGCTGACGTCTGATACGCGTAGATTGGGTCTGATTGTGGCCAGAGGTACGGCAGTGACTGTCGTCGCTCCTGTTGACGGCATGGAACAAATAGCCAATCCATTCGTTCAAGCGGATTGATTGATACAACCACATCTGTGCTAGGTATGTACACCACTGTGCAGCGGTCCTTTGCTTTTGCTTTTGCATATTCTCCTACAACTACAAGCAATGAATACTAGTACCGTTCAACTGTTCTTTTTCCCGAGCAAGGCCAGTGCGGCTGTGAAGTCAGAGATGTCGAGCATTTCTTGCTCCTTCTGCACTCGTCTTTCCTGCCTCATACTTTCTATTACTTCCACCCCAGCCTTATTCCAAGCGTTCACCACATGTGCCTCTGAAAGCGGAGTGACGAAGAATTTCTCTGGTCCCACTGCGTAGAAGGTCTCCTCGAGCACTACCAGCTGGATCACATAGCCTCCTTGTTTGAGCAAGGCCCCAAGCTTCCCCACTGCTGCTTCATACTCTTCCACTGACTTCACGGCAGCTTCCAAGCACAGCGATGTGACGATGCCATCAAACTGAGCTGGCGTACTGCAGGCTGTTGACTGCGTCAGGATAGGATTGGCTTGGATATCGCAGAACAGCACGCCTTTCACCTTCCCTCTCATCCTCTCTTCAATTGCAGCGGCCGTACAGCCTAAAACTGCGTGTACGAACGTTTGTGTTGTGTACACATACATACTTACACCGGCTTTTAGAATCAAGATATAAGTTGAGGTCATGCCAAGCTTTCTTTTTTTTGACGGACCTTCAATTGCTCCCACTCCTGCCAGAATTGGGGTCCAGTTGTGTGCAGTTGGATCTTTCCGGATCCATTTTTCCAGCTCGGCCAAACTGGACGTTGCATAGTCGGCCAAGTAGATCTGGTCGAACTTAGCGCTCAAGCTCATGGTCGGGAGGAGATTTGGTCCGCAGCCGAAGTCCAGCAGGCTTGAGCCATCTATCGAAGCAGGTGAACAGTGGGAAGCCAACTTATGATAGCTTCTGATCATCCAAGGCAGGAAATCGCCTTCTGCTTCGTTGCCATCGTACGAGCCGTAGTAACTGCTCAAGTATGTGCTGGCATTGAACGCCGACTGATAGTCGCTTCCGAAAAGCCGACTCATCTTTGCTTCCTAACACCTAGCAATAAAGCAGCACTGACTGACACACACGCACACAGTAAGCGGTTTTAAGTCCGCTCTAAAGCTGTATTGAACAGTTGACAGACGACAACTATCCGCTGAACTGTTCTATATCTCGTTTATAAAATAGGAAGTGCCTATGAAGGTCAACAAACTGGCAGTTTATACGCAGTCAGAGTCAGGTCTTGCCCAAATAACTATTTTTTGACTTGGCCTTATTGGCTTACATTGTACATATACAGGGTGTCCCACGTAAACCTACCTAATGATCCAGCCATATAACTTCCGTATTACAGGAGATATCAAGCTCAAATTTTGTCCCCAGGAACCCAAGAATATGCCATTTGTTGCGGCAAAATTTGAGCCAGATAGGTCAACTAGGGATGAAATTACGAGCTTGCAAAGTTGTGACCACGTTTTTCAACATTTTGAAATCAGTGGTGCCGCTATTGACCTTGACGGCTTCTTGAAGGCTGTTATGGGCGGTAAATCGCCTGTATTTTTGTATTCTTTGTGTTTTGGTCCATGACGACGTTCAGCCATTATTGTTCCGCCATATTTCCATGTTGGATAACCTGCTTGACCATGCTCAGCAGATGATTTTAGTCCCAAAACCACGCTCAGTGCGGAAAATGGGGAAAACAGGGTCCAACATTTCCAAGCCCTGTAATTTCATTCCTAGTTGAGCTATCTGGCTCAAATATTGCCACAACAAATGGCCTATTCTTGGCTTTCTGCGGACAAAATTTCAGCTTGATATCTACTGTAATACAGAAGTTATAAGGCTGGATCGTTAGGTAGGTTTACGTGGGACACCCTGTAATTATAATGTATTATCACATGGTTGTCGTTGTTTTCAACACCTACCTACCAGTAACTTTATGATGTCATTCAATCGATACTCAGTAGAGGCCTATGTACAGGGTGTCTTTTTTCTCTGATACGATTTTGACTGCCAATTTTAACAGGTTATCCTGCACCGATTTCGCTCAAATTTTGCCCACATATTCCCGAGCGTTTACCATTTACTTGGTAAAAATTTCGAGGTGAAATGCTTTAATGGTACTCAGAATTATCCCCTTCCTTTCAAAACGGCAATTTCGAGCTTTTTCTACCGACTTTTTACTGCCACATGATTGAAAGACTCTTTTTGGCGCCCAACGGCTCTTTCCAAAGAGCAAACTAGTTTCATCGAGATGGAACCTAAAGCCCTAAACGCCCTAGACGAAATATATTGACAGTGTTGGTGGAATTGCTTGGAGATTGTCCAGTGCTGGTCATGCCTCATCAGTGCTGCGCTGCATCATCAGCTGATGAGCCATAATCATCAGATTTGATGACTCCCGAATTCTTTCTGGGGGTGGAAAGACGAATAGGATCTACAAAGACAATCCAAAGCCGTTTACCATTCGAAAAAATGCAGCAGTATTCCCATTTACCACGTTTTTCAATATTTTGATGGAAGAATCGCAGCAGTAGTCGAAAATTATTGTGAAAATGCTGAAAAATTGTGATCTCTTTTCTGTCCGCTGTATTTCTCAATGCCAGTGCAGAATTTTAACTCGAAATTTTTACCAAGTAAATGGTAAACGCTCGGGAATATGTGGGCAAAATTTGAGCGAAATCGGTGCAGGATAACCTGTTGAAATTGGCAGTCAAAATCGTATCAGAGAAAAAAGACACCCTGTACCATTTGCGCTAAGAATTTTGTGGGTGGTCGCGAGCTGACTCAATTAAAAATGCCTACTGGCTTCTTTCACGGAAAGTTTGGATAGTTTTGTGGATGCCAGAAATTTCTTCACGGCTTTCGCGTCCGTTTTGGCGTATTCCCTGAGAGCCCAGCCAATGGCTTTCTGAATGAAAAATTCCTCCTCTTCTCCACATCTTCGGCAATACTCAAAGAGGCGTCGCGTGTCTGTTTTCTTCTTAAACTTTAGTTGATGCAGGATGGCGCTACGTCTTATCCAGAAATTTTCGTCACCGATCCACCGATCCATCTCTTCCGCCTTACTCGGATCAGAGGCTACGGCATTGCTGACCAAGTTCGTGGCGATCAAATCAACCGTGTCCCACCAAGATTTTGTCATTATCATCCATCGAATTAGCGCCAGATCTGTCAACTTTTGTCTGATCGCAAAGTCGACAGCGGAATGCTGACATTCTCTGCAACAGTACGTACCGTCTATCAATCAGTCTGATTCCATGTGCAAAAGTTCGTAGGTCCAAAACGAGTTTTACCTACCTTTCTTCCCTGTCCCACAGCGCTCTAATGTAACCCTCTACGAACTCTGGAGTAGCTGCTTCAGGTTTTGCCGGAAAGTGTGCTGACTGCAGCTGCCGCCTTTCAGGTGCTCGCAAGCCGAAGAACGCGAATTGGTTTCTCAAGTAGGCTCGCTGTCCTTGAGCACGACTGGCATTGGCAGCTGCACGAAAGGCATCAACAAGTGTTCCCACGTAAACCTGGGTATTGACGCCCATGATGGCACGACGATGCCGAAAACCACGGGGATTGTTGTATTGTACAATAGATGCGTAGCCAGTGCATAAGCAAACGTTGGCTGTTATCTCTGTGTGGGTTGAGACGATAGTTATGTTCCCTTGTAATACGTGCTTTATTTGCCGCCCATTGTGTACAGTACCTACCTATGCACGCCAGTATGTACGCGTCTTAAATTTAGTATGCACTATGACAGACAATTTGAAACCGGCATTATCCTCCTCGATTATTTCTGCCAAATATTTGGCCAAGCAGCTGTCCCAAAATATTCGTGCCTCCTGTTGGCGCCGGAGTTGCTAAAATTACACAAATGGCTGCGCTTATAACTTACTCTATGAATGCGAATATTTTTGATGCAGTGAATGTAGTTTTGCCACCAACCTTGTCCGGGTGGTGTTGTTGGTCTAGGCGGAACCGCGCACTTGCCGCCTCTCTGCTCGTATCCGCACTTGCACCGACATCGACCACGATAGCATCCGGACTTGGTGCCTGGACACTGCTCCTGTATGGTGCAGGGATCTCCTAACCGTACCCGTTGAAAGCAAACGTTGTCCCTGGCCATATTGAAGGCGCACTGGGCTTGACATGTTTGCGGCGGATTTCTCCGTGATGTCAGAGCGTCGATCTTGTTCTCGAAACCCTGTTTGCACTGACAGACGCCGTTAAAACAGCCCATGGTCTGAAAGGCGTCGCACTGTTCGTGCCTTTCGCATGGCGACCCGACGTAAGCGGGAGGGTAACACTGGCCTTTAATGTAGAGGGAGTTGGGCTCTTGACAGGGCTTGGGACAGCACACGGCGAAGGCGTAGCCGGGACCTGAACAAAGCCTCGCATCACCAGCATTCGCTTTGTGCCAGGCTTCACTAGCGGTACGGCTGAGTACCTGACATCCTGTGACAATGATGCGTCTGCGAAGGACATGGCGTTCCTCTACCAGGTTCGCACGAATATCGATTGTCAGGTGCAGTATTCAGTGGGCAATGTGAGCCGCAGCAGTGTCCAAAGGGAGATCCATCAGGGTAACGCAAAACTGTCCGACGGTGCAGTTATCCGCCCGTCCGCCCGAGTTGAAGCTGTTCTCGATCACTTCCTGATTTTCTGTATATCGCACACAGGGTGAACCTGGTGGTGAGCCGGACGGGCAATTTGGGCCTAAGAGCAAAAACACATCCCCGCTTAGCTAGCTAACATGTAGCCTACCCTTCATAATTTGGTGCGATTATAAAGAGTAGCGCAGATACGTTCATAAGTAGCTTACGGGCTGTGCATGAGTTTCCGCGAACCGTGGAACCGGCAATACATGTGCACTGATTTCCAACGCAGGCGGAGAAAGGAGTGGCGCAATCCGTGTGCCTCGTACATCGATCACCGATTCGAGTTGCTATGAAAGCGAATACCACGTTCAAGGTACAGGCGCTATCGATAACGATTACTGACATCCTGTGGCGAATGTCGTGATCGTGAGCAGATCATACCAAGTACGCACTCGCCGTCGATTTGAAGCGATCTGCCTCGCTTGATACAGTCGCAACGTCCATTGCGGCAGAACATAGGCTCTCGACACCCGTGTTGCTGAGTACAGCTAGCATTGATCTTGTCCGGCACTGGAAACAAAGCAAAGAGATGATGAGACGTCAAACTGCTACACAGTAGCTATGTATTACGTAGTTGCTCATAGGTTCACATTTTTGGCAGTAAGTGGCCCTGGAATCTTGATCCGTATTTGTACGTAGTGCTGATGGCAGCGACATCTGCCTGCCAAGCAGACAACACCAAGTCCTCCACAGTCGCCATCCTGATCACACTCCTCCCCCAATGCCGCTTTTCTCTGGCGACCCTCAGGACACGGATCGAATCTCGCACTGCACAGCTCAGTCAATAAATTCAAACTGACTAACAATAATAAGCTGTCAACGGAAGAAATTTTTAAACGTGTAGTAATCTTCATTGCGCAGGTAAAACGGTTGATTTTATTTGAAGTTGATTGTTCTCTTTCATATCACGAATTTCGATGACGCAGAGTCAATAACAAACTGGTGGAAAGGCAGGAAACAGACTATACACGTTGGTGAATGAGGCATGCCAACAGTTGTCGTACAAATAGACGATTCAACAGCACGCGACATGTTGGACCTTCGGTCGCCGCCGTAGTTTAATTGTTGATGTTGCGTCAAAAGAAACGGCGAAGGACTTTCTGGTTGGTCTCTCTCTCTCACTGGGTGCGCGAACGCATGCGTATGCCTTAAGAACAGCATCTTTACTATGCATACACAGGATTTTTGAATCGTGGGCGGCATTGATGGTGCAATTGACGCCTAATAATAAGCATGGCATGACTGAAGCCGCAAGTCACACTACCACTCTGTACGTATGTTACTGCAAAAACAACGAAATGGTTCCTTCCTCCTCATCAACAAAACAGCATACAGCAACCGTATGATAGTACGTTATAACACCAAACCGTATTACGATGCTGATATGATAGGTACGACATGCGCAGCCATAACCTACAGATGCATATGTACGTACGTTGCATACGTACGTGAACGTACGTACAGTACAGACATAGTATGTATGTATGCTTGTTTATAATATGCATGTATATGGACATATGATGAGAAGGAAGTGTAAACAAGTTTTCCGCAGTCTGGGCCCACATGATTGTCGTAATTTGTGACAGTTTTCGCGTGTACACATACTGCACTGTATTGATATGCATATCGAAAAGGACACGCCAGACTGTTTCAGGCAGCAGGAGTTAGTAGTGTGACACTCGTTCCACTTATATTGCTGTATGTACAGTACATATTTTATATACACGTTGCCCACGTGCCAACAGAAACTCAAGAAACTGTTGCTGATAGTCAACTCTCAACTCTGCCATCGTTTCGTTTCTATATAAATTCTAAAAAAAAATCAGAAAAATATACTTTCTGAAATCCAACGGCTTTTACGGCCTTGATAATGGAAGGGCCTAAACCTAAAGTTGTATATCACCAAAGACATAGATGGATGGCTACACCGACCGGTTCATTGAAAGTACCTATCCCTTTTCATATTAAATTTGCGCGATGATTGCGTGCATACTGCATAAAGGCGTATACCCAGCTGTCCAATCGTCGATGTCAACACCGTGTCCTTTTTCATTGTCTCGTAGGACAAACAATCATAATTTTACCACCGAGAAGAGACAATTCAAATGCTGAACCACATCCCCTTGGAGGATTATGTTTCAAAGTTTCGAGGGAATACCATCTTATACCGTATACTGCTGTTCTGAGTTTTGAACATAACCGTTGCAGCGGATGAAGACTGCTTGCCGTACATCGCCGATTTATCACAAATGGAGTAAATTAATGAAGTTGGGTCCAAAATGTGGCCTTGCTTAGCGGATTTTGCGACAATCTACTGCCCTATGATATCAATCAGTCCAGTGGATGAAGAATAGCTCTCTTTAATGTCTCGTTGAAAAATCATATCCTGTCCCATCAGTTAGAAAACAAGAGCGCACCACAATCTAAACAACGAAACGAGGATAGCCATAGGTCGATGCCAAAAAGAAAAGTTGAACAATAACACCTGCCCCGGTGCAGAAACGGAAGCAGCAGAAGAGCAGCTCGCATCTCTCTTGATCAACACCGGAGGCGACAAAGAGGAAGGATGCGCTCGAGCTCTGTCTGTACAACAATCTTCCCACTCAAATTTCTCCATCTTATTTTTCCTCTCTTCATCCGCTTCTTCTCCTTCCCCTACTGCCTTTCTTCCAGTTTCATCCTGCATTAACGGCCGCTATCCAGCTTTGTCATGCGGAGCCATACCTGTGGCTGCGTTTGCCCAAAGGTGGTCGACGAAGGTGTATTCGAAGTCAAAGTAGATCGCGCCAGACTTTCAACCATTGACTAGAGATATTGCACCCTGGCATCGGGGCAATTCTGCTGCTTCTCCTGCTCATCACCCCGGCACTCTTGCCTTTGTGCTGGGTCGCCATCATGCCGCCATTGCCAGCGCCTCCGCTTGCAGTTACGGCGACTGCAAGGAAAAGACACAAACGACGGAAATTCGACGGGGCCGAAAAAAATGTCGTTTGCCTGGGAGATCTGTCCCACTCAGTTACCGCTCTGCACTTAGACCTACGTGCCTTCCACCTTGAGAAGGTGGGGCAAGCGGGATGTGACGGGAGAACTTACTGGCTCTTGGAACGTCAGAGGAGCACGGAGCGAGATCGTTTTTCACGCTGGAGCCAGTGTGGAACTGTTGCAGACGATTATTCGGCACGACTCCTCATCGACCGGAATTGGTTGGAAGTGGATAAGCCGAGAAAAGAATATTCCCCTGTTCACTGTTCAAACAGAGGAGAAAGTTACCAGATGCAATTGCTACAAAATATTCATCAAGTTCAGAGACAAAGATTTATGAGGAAAAGCGCGGAAATCGAAAGTGGCGTGCAGCTGCTACGCGAAATCGCTGACCACCAAACTGGGACCGACTTTCGCTCGCCACTCCTCTTTCCCTTGTTGGGACGAACCGGATCTGAAAGCCTGTTTTTAACGTGTCCCTTACGCACTCACCAGGGGTTAAGCTAGTAATGCGGCTTTGTGGCGCCCAATTCAGTGATATGGAAGGTGAGGTCAGTGATAACTGATCAATTTCACGAGACTCTGCCCGTTATGTCCACTTTCCTGTTCGCCATTGTACTGGGGGTCATTTTGTACCATGACCAAGAGGAGTCAACGGCGAGCAGTTCGATTTTCTGTATGGTATCTCTACCTCAACACTCCGCTGATGCCGCTTCTCCCAACTATTTCCGTCCACATGTTTGATGTGCTCGAAGAGTTCCCTTCGCATCGAATATCCGATGTCAAAACCTAGACTTGGTTGCCAGCCGAAACTTACCAGTTGGAGCGATGGAGAAAAGTGGACTCGTCATATTTCAAAATGACATTCATCTTGATTAAGAAAGCTGACAAAGGATTTTCAAATGTTAACGTTGATTACGGTTCAGGAGGTAAATGACCCTTTCACATCGGAAAATAATACGCCCCGGCAGGTCGCGCGCCCGACCCACGTCTTCGATGTGCATGGGCCATAATGGGTATAAAAGAACAACGTACAACTCAAACACAGTAAAGTACAGCATATAAATCTGCTTTAGGGAATTTCCTATTTTCCTGAAGGCAGAATTTTAATAGGGTATATACCTTCTTGGTACACAGTGCCTGTATCTCTGTTCTGTATCTGTGCTCAAGCTGTAGAAGGATTCATTTCAAGAACTGGACAGTGAGTCCAGTTGAAGCCCCGAAGATATTCTTCTCGATACAGAACATGAAAGATCATCACCCATGAGCTGATTGGTGCAGTGGTTCGGAAATTTAGGTATGTACTGTAAAACATGCTCAATTCAACTCATTCTAGTGATAATTGCATTCGTAGTACGCATGAGATCTGCAATTGTTTCAGTGACCATAGCCTGGTGGTCAGATTTGTGGCTGTCAGAGGGGTTTGCAACCTTTTTCCCTCTTACTTCATGTTCAAGTCTTATCCAATGCTTGCTGAGTATGAATACTTTACTGACCTTAGCCATATTTTGAATCGTTAGACCTACGGCGCAAAAACTGCCCTGGTTCAGCCTCTGTACACGGAGCAAGACATCCACGAATCTTTTAATCAGTGGAATCTCTACTGCAAGGGTTCTGTGACAGTTCGGATGTTGTGGGATCTGATGGGAGAGCGTTCCTTGCGAGGCGGCATTATCCAGTATCTTCAAAGCCACGCCTACAAAAGCGTGACCAGTGAAGATCTCTGGAGGCATTTGGGAAACTTGACTCATCGCTCACTTCGCAATGTGGAGATTGGAAAAGTGATGCAGGCGTGGGTAGAGGCAACCTGGGTTTCCAGAGGTGGAAGTGCGCAGGAGCTGGGGGAGCGTCGGTGAAGTGTTGGTGAAACAACGACAGTCCAATGCTGCGCTCAACGTAACTGGCTCCAGCAACCTCACCTGGCCAATTCCCTTCTCCTATCATCTGCAAAATGATTCACTTGGCACTCTAGAAACAGCGCCATTTTGGCTGTACAACTCCAGCGTCCGTTTCTACGATCCAAAGCTGCAAAATGACTCTTGGATACTGGTCAACCCGAACTTTCAGTTTCCCTACCGGGTCAACTATGATCGGAACAACTGGAACCTCTCGGATGCATCAACTTGACTGTACTCTGCATGACTCATTTCCAGCAGATCACGATTTCAGCTCATTATTCACTGAAACCTGAACTATACCTCATGAACTCTTACGATCTTCCTCTCTATGTAGAACTATTGGGATACCTTCACAAGGAGAACGACCTTCTTCCACTGCTAGCAGGGTTGGAAGCAGTGTGTAATTTGTCTAAAACTTAATCGAAAATACTTCAGCCTTTCAACTTTTGCTGCAATTTTTCAAATCGTTTTCCAATCATTTGGCACAGAGAAAACGGCAGTCAGTACTGTCGAGCGAGGAAGCTGCGGTGTGGCATACTACAGGCAGAAGCAATCTTCAACACTATCGCTTCCTCTGTGCAGAGGACCATTGAAGCTGTCGGATGATGGAGAGACGCGAGGTTCAAGAGTTGTTGATCCTTAATGAATGCCATGAAACGAAAGCGTACAGTTTGCGACAGTATGCTGCCGCGTGTCGCTTTTTGGAAGTCAACTGAAGGAGCTCTTTGGTCGAACTCAAGCAAGATGAGAAGCATGGATCGTACTTGGGAAGCTTCACGATGCTTTATCTCATCTTAACAGTGGTGCTTCGGTGCAGTTTTTGAACTTGGCCGCCCTGGATCAGGAAGGACGAAAATTAGGGAAACCCTGAGTCAAAGTTCTAGTGAATACGCACGATGATTCAGCTCTAGTCGACGTCTTTATCAACGGCTTCTCCTTACAAGATCGCAGCAACCTTAAAATGGATGTGTGGAAGGGGCTTTCTCGAAAGAAAAAGGCGTATTATAATTTCCGTGGAAGACAGGGAGGAATTGATAAATCACATGCAATCTCAAGAAGAACTGGAGCTTGCGGCACATGTACTGACGGGCGCTGAAGAAGATAAGCGTCGGAAAGTTGAAGCAGTTGCAGTGGAAACAGATCATCCGGGTGCCATGGCTGGAAAGTTGGCGATTGAAAGTAATTGAAGCAATGCAGTCATTGTAGCAAGAATAGATAAGCGATTTTTCCGATAAAGAAGTTATTTTCCGATTTTGTCGATGCACCACTTCGCAATCTGAAAGAAAAGTGTGCCCTTTTTTGACGGCAAATAAATCAATTTGTACGAAATGATATTTTTGTGTAATTGGATCCTAAAAAGCCACAAAGCACATAAGACGACATAACCGAACTGGAAAGGGGACAACGAATCCGCGCAGAACGCAGAGCCGCAGAACAGAGAATAAATTGCGCATAACGAAGATACGGAGAATAACAGGGTGTAAATGGCGCAGAATAGCGATTGCTTAGCGTGCTGTGATGTTTAGAAGATACGCATCCAGACCTGTACTCCTAGAGAGCTGTACTTGCCCACCAAAACCTGGGTGGGAAAGTTAGTTTGCCAATCTCAAAATTTGGGAAAAAAAACTTTTGGGAAAAGCTAATAGTGCCACTCCCAAAAGCTTCCATTAGCGCAGGTCAAAGGTCAACACAGCACCCTGGCAAGAAGGCATGAGTGAGGTAAAGGGTGGGGATTCATCAAAGGTTATCATTGGGAGGTTGGTAGGTTATTATTGGGAAGAGTCAGGGGTTATCTGGGAGGTTGCATTAACGTTCAACCCATCAGTGAAGAAGATCCATTGAGTGTTTGAAGTGACTGGCGCTGGGCAGTGAATGGTTATATCTATTTTGCGCAGGCTGACAGATGGACTTTGAGGCTGCTTAGGCTGGGGCTTAGGCTTAGGCTGAGGCCTACCCCTCTGCATCCAATACCTAAGCCTAAGCCTTAGCCAAAAATGCAATGAAATACAAACTGCAGCGAAATGCAACTCCAACTGATTTCTTTACTTATGGGTCTGATGTTAAGCCATCACAGTTGGCATTCGTATTGACATCTGCATCAGCAGTCAAGCCGTGTTTGTGCCAGTGGAAACACAGTGCAAACGTTGGTGTTCAGCATCCATTTCAAATGAGACATTATTGGGAGTGGCACTTTTAATTTACCAAGAAGATTTCTAAAAATTGAGTTTGGCAAACTTAGTTTACCACTCAGATTTTGAGTGAATTTTGCCTAGCGCAGGCGCGCGTGGCGCCCTGATTTCTAGGAGTACATGGCTGAATCGTCCTTCTAAACTTCGCAGCACGCTAAGGGATTGCCATACAAATAGATTCTGCGCCATTTACACCCTGTATTTTGCGTCTCTGCGTTCTGCGCAATTCATTCTGCGTTCTGCGTCTCTGCGTTCTGCGCGGATTCGTTGTTGCCACTGCAAATGCATACGGTGGTGAACTCCAAACGTACTTCGTACGTACGAAGGAAGATTCATCTTTCCAGTGGATTTGGATTATCCGGATATCCGGGGAGTGCAGCGTGTGCATCATTGGTGAATTCTGAATAACATAAACATGAAAGATAGGTTGCTGTTTGTGTTGGCTCTGTTAGGCATCTGTTCCATGGGCAGCTGTAAGTGCAGTTTATTTCGCATCTCACTGTTTGCAGAGCTAGTTGGAAATTTCAGTTATTGATATCTGGTCCGTGTTTTCTCTGCGCAGGTGTCACATGTGGAGAGTCCGAAGGCGACTCCGAGTGGATATTCGACAAAAGGACGCGTTTTTCCATCAGCAAACAACATTTATCGTAGAATTTGTGCTCAGTTGCTCCAACGATGCCAGGGTATGTATGTACGGTACAGTGATGTTATCACGTATGTACGAATGTAAAATTTGTGTATGTACTGTATGTGCGTATGTATGTGCATACGTACGTATTGTATATACCGTATTTACCGCCGCATAACCCCTTATTTGCATAACCCCGAAGCTACCTGAAAGTGCAAGCTGGTAGCAGCATCCCATCATACATAGCTTCCCCCCCCCCCCCCCCCCCCCCAATGCATAACTAGCCCCACGTAGGATCTTTCAGGGCTATGTACCGGAAAATACGGTATGTATGTTTACGTATTACGAGCTGCATAACATACAGTACGTCTATGTGTCATTTACGGTACAGTAGTAGGCTGTGTGCCGTGGATGATGTTGCGTAATTGATTTACAGGATCTGCCGTTGTACGGTGAAGTGAACGGGCGTTTGATTCCTGCTGCAATATCGGAGGAGACGGGCAGATACCAAATCAGAGTCCTGTATGCTTTAATTTATGAACAAGCTCCAGCTGGCAAATACGTTGTGAATGTGGTTGATGGAGACGGCTACGCAGCAGTCAGAAAGGTAAAAGCGCTTTCATTCAATCTCTTATTCGATCAACATTATGTACTCATACTATGTACTGTCGCAATGGATGTTGTGCATGCTTTCGTTGCAGGCTCAGCGCAACAGCGAAGATTTGAGCAAAGTCAAAAATTTGTTCAGTGTTACCATTGACCATCGAGTAAGTGACCACCATCGTCGTAGGATGTTGTACACAGCAAATTTCCCTCAGCATGCCGCAATTTTTTGTTTGTGTATGTACGGTGCATTGTATGTTTCTGTTCTGTTTTGTTTGCAGGGTCCGTCAAAAGGTGCCTACATTTCTTCGGAGACTATCGCCTTTATTATCTCTGTCATAATCTGGTACTTTGCCTTCACGTACAAAAGCAGCTTGCACAGTTGA